>JARHVA010006374.1:202500-347500 GCA_037957365.1 Torreya grandis | reverse complement strand
TTTTAAATAGACCTTGTGGGGATTTGAAGCCTAAAAACTACTATGAATAAATCACCAACCAAAGATAATACCAAGTAAAAACTTAATTCCTAAGTACCACTACACTCATAGAAACAAAAATACTCTAGACTTAATCAGATATTAGAATTTGATTAGGTCTAGGATACTATAATCAGTTAGAAAATGTCATAATGAGAGAAAAAAATTGGATAAAATTATAAAATAAAATGACCCTCCTGAAGACATAATTAGACTTAAAAGTTTGATTAGGTCTATGAGACTTAGAGAAAACCACCCAACACTAAATTGACAAGAATGCCTTGATTCCAAATGGATCATGTAAGTTTTGACCTCAAATAACTAATATAAGGTTGAAATTATGATTAGGTCTACCAATTGAGATTTACAAAAATAACCTACAATAGACCTAAGTAGAGAAAAACAAGTTTCTCTAAGACTTTCAATGCATAATAAATACATCAAAAAATCATTTTTAAACCAAGTGAAAAATATGAAACTTTCTCACATGAGATTGGTAATCTTAACATGATAGGATTCAAAGGTTGATTCGTCATGAAAACCAAAATTATCCCCTAGAGTGGCTTAAGAGAGATAAGTAAGATATATTTTCAAATTCAAACTAGGAGGGCAAGACTCACATTTCATGCTAAGTGAATTATATGAATTTATCTTGCACATACATGGTCTATTTAATAGAGGTGGTTATAGAGCCTAGTTTGGCAAGTAAATTATGGTACCCTACTAAGGTAATTTAAGAGTGTTGAGGAAAACTATCCATAAATTCATGTAAGAGTGGATTAAGAGGAAAAAAGGGGTTCCGTGATTTTGGAGTAATTAGGGCATGTCATGAAATCAAAACAAGTGGAAAATATAATGGAAAATACTCTTAAGTACTTTAAAACTAGAGAAATGTGTCTATAAAGCCATAATATTTAGTTAAGATAGTGCATAAAATGTGATAAAATCTAAGAGATGAAAATAATGTAATCATTACATGACCAAAGCTGATATTCTCATTGACCCAGTGTGTGTAACTAAGTTTTTAATTTTTTCATAGAACTTACAAGGAATAAGTACTATGACTCCACCCATCAAGATATTGAATATACTTTTATAATACTTACTTTTACATTGATTTTATACCATTACGATGTCCATATCCCATAAAGAGTTACATTTGATCCAAATCAAGGCCAATCTCTACTTATTTCTAGATGTTCATAACCCTAGTATAATTTTCCTAAATCACCCAAAATTAATTGAACAATGAAGCATGTACAAGGAACCTATATGGAGTTAAATATAATAACCTTCAAATGAAATAAGTTTGTCTCAAAAAATAAATGTTGTATAAAAAAAATTCTCATTATTTCATTAGCCATTAAACCAAATGAAAGGTACATATATAGGTGAAAGATAGAAATGTCTCGTCATCCTCATGTATGTGGGATTATATTTAAATAAGGACCTAAATAAACCCTAAGAAATATAAATAACATCATGTAGGTAAATCCAAATAGTGGGAAATTCCCACACCAACAACCTTCCATAAGCATAGATTTGTTAGGTAGAAGAATTGGGCTTGATTATGAGGCTTGATGAAGTACCCAAGCACAATTCAAGTACCGTAAAGTGTAAACAATGAAAATAGCTATAGGAATAAAAATAATCCACAAAATAATCAATAATATAAGGATAGAAATCCCCACTAAGGTATACAATTTCCTATATCCACCTTGTGTCCTGCAAAGGAGTGTCTTGATGTGACTATGGATTAAAAGTAGATGTAGTGAAGAGTAGATCACCCTATAATATTGAATGTGTCCACCAAGTGATTAATGTATATTTAAACAAGGTGTGATTATTATACAAGGAAGTTTTATCATCATGAAAGGTATATGTTCCAATTACTCTTTGCCATGATGGTGTATTGGAAGTAGAGACTAAAAAGGACTATGGATTGCATTATAACTATGGAATAGGCTAGTCAGTGTTTGATGTGCCCTCAATAAATATACCTATTCCATTTAATTTATAAATTTTACCATAGGTAGGTGGATTAGGAACAAACTCCTAAATAATTGGAAGGTGAAAAGGAGATGGAAAATGTGTGTCCCCATTACTAATGTAGTAATTTATGTTAGAATAAGAGTCATCAATATCAGTGGTGTGATTAGGATTAGAAATTTCGTCAAGTTTAGGTGAGTCTAAATAATAATAAAATTAAGGAGAGTCAAAATAAAAGTGTGATAATTTATATAGTTGAGTCTTATGATTGACCATTCCCACTACCAATACAATATCACTATGCAACTCTATAACATACACTAAATCTGGAGTGAACTCAACTCACAGGTCCAGATGAAGGTGAGTGATCTAGTAAATTGATAAGCTATTACTTTAAAGTGAGGGAAAATTGGGAAAATTATTGAATGTTCCACCACTCAATTTAACATACCCTCTCTTGATAAATTTTTTACAAGTGTTGTCACCCAACTGTATAAATGACTTCTCACATGGTTCAAAGTAACTAAACTCTATTTGTGTAGAAGATACATAATGTGAATGACTAGAGTCAATGACCAATGTAGGATTTGGAAGTATAAATATAAATAGGGATTTTAAATTTAGTTTCTCCTTACCATTCTCTTTTTTCCTTCCATTTACCACTATCATTTGCCTTAGAGGATTCATGGGTTCATGACCTCTAATTTTTATAATCAGAGACATTGATATTGTGTTTTTCAAGCATTGTAGTTAGTTGGTAAATATAGTTATTTAAGAATTTATTTTCATCACAGTTTCAAAATAAAAGTCCACATTTTATCCTATATTTATTATTCATAACACTATAATAAGAGGTCTCATTATTTGATTTATAAGTGGGAATTTTTACATACGTCTCTTGATCCTTTTTGTTCTGTTTATTTTCTCTATTTTTTGAAGCCTTCTCTTTCTTAGAAAAAAGTGCATGAGATTTTTAAGAATTAATTATGACCATCTGTATGAAATTATATTTCTCCTAGATTAATTTAGAAATAAAGGTATTTAAAAAAGACATCCTCCATGTGGCTACAAGATCACTTTTTATGGAATGGAAAGTGGACAAAAATATAAAATACTATGGACCTAGTCTGGAGAGTATTGATATAAAAATTTGTTCATATTTATTATAGATTAGAAATTATTTTAAATATAAGCTTTGAAATCTAATCTTAGTGAAGAGGTTATTTAGGGTACCATAGTCATATTTTCTCAAAATAATGAGCTCATTCTCTAGGTCATGGCCTCTCATCACATCCTACCTCCCAAAGATCTTTCCAAGAGTAGTCCAAAATTGAATAGGTGTTTTTGTAAATTATTTGTGAAAGAGTAGATCAACATACATGGAAATACATAATATTATATGGACTTTATCATAATGGTTTAACCATTTGATTTTTATTTCTTCTACTACATGTTCAGTCTCAATGCTCATTATAATTTGGTTATAACCATTAGATAACAAAATTATTTCCATTCTATATTTCCATTCATGATAATTAAAATTTTTGAGTATACTTATTGGACTTGAATCCATAGCATAGAAGGAAACATTATTACATAAAGTAAATAATAAATGTAAAAAAATAATTCATAACACCACATAATACCCCTTTAAAATTGTTAAAAATGATCCCCCCAAAAGTTTCAAAAACAAACATGCTTGTATAGACATCAAGAATAGTTGAGAATGTTTATTAAGCAATCTATATGCACATATTAAATAGCTAGAGAGACATTGGGCTCTATCAATAATGCATCCAAGAGGATTAAAATGAGTTGGTTTGAGGGGAAATATAGATGTCCCAAAAATTTTACCAATACATATAACATGTAAAATAAGCACTTTTTTAGAAGACAACACTCAAATCTAAGCTACCAATCAAGGATATGCATGTTTAAAAATCTACTTACATGGAAATTTTGGGTGGAAATAGTGGTGGAATTTGTTTTAATCAACTTCCCTAAGAAATTTTTTTTCATCAATTTTACCAAGAAAAACATAAGCCTATTTTTAGATAATGTAAATCAATTTTGGTTTGGAAGTCACCAAAGGTTTATTTCCCATATAAAAATGGGGCTAAGACCTTTTTTTTATGTTACTCCCTCCCTCTTGATTGATGTGACTAATGGGAGAGTGACATCATCCAAAAAAAACCACCATTTTTCAAATGAATAGTGTCACCCTTTGCCTGATTAAATTTGATGGCTCCCTAAATGTCAACATGTACTTACCTAAATTTTATAGCATGTTAGATGTCATTACATGGCTGCATAAGGATAGGATGGTTTGTCAACTCAAGTGTACATGGGCATGTGGGAATGTGGAGCAAGGATTGTTAGTTGGCCTACTATTACATGAAGTGGGGATGGATAATGAGTCTGATCAATTGTAGATGCATGTTTTTTAACATGGTAGGGTACCTAAATCAACATGAAGAGTGAGGGTGATTGATTAACCCACTCAACCATAGATGCATAGAGGCACATAGTCATGCAGAATGGAGACTACCATGTCCATGCATGAACCAATGTTGGATGGTCAGGACCCCTTAGACATAGACATATATACATTTTTATCTATGCAAGCATGAATAGAGGATGTTGGCTAATGATCACAAGATCATAGAAAAATTTTGTGTTCATATTTTTATTGAAATAGCCTAAGAGGTGAAAACACTACAAGAAGAACCGAAATCTTGTCAAATTGGTACAACCTTATATAAAATAGACAAGGACCCACTTATTATTTTTTAAACCCAAAAAAATATTTTTTGATTGAAGACTCTTATGGTATAGATATGCATGAAAACTAATAAAAATACCTGAAACCCTCAAAAAATGTCTGTAAATAGTTGTCATGAACCTAGGTCACATTTACAACTAATCCTAGGTTTTTGGCACCCTTTGAATCTAATGGCACTATCTATTTTTCATCTATAGACTCTAAAAATCATATTTTCATGAGTTTTATATAAACCCCACCAAACCCTTAAAAATTGATATTAATGAAAAAAATAGGAATGTAATGTAAATATCTCACCAAGATTTGAATAATAAATGACTATTAAAATAACTCTGATATTATGCCATATTACACCATGATCAATTGAAAAATGAATCATGCATGAAGAACCTATATGCAGTGAAAACTCATAAACATCAAATGAAATAAGCTTATCTCACAAAAACAAGGTTGTATAATAAAGCATTGAAAATTTGTTCATTATCTCATTATCCATAAAATCAATGAAATGTACATATATAGGTGAAATATATACATTTCCTAACATCCTCATTCATGTGGGATTATCTTTCTCTAAGGACCTAAAATAAATGTAAGAAATCTGAATAACACCATGTAGGTAAAACCATATAGTGGGAAAAATTCTATACCAATAGGTATTGAGTTTTTATAAGATTGAATTTTATTTTTGTTTGTCTTTTATCTTTATTTATTTTTATTGTCTTAATTCAGAGTTGGAGACCATCAAAGAAAACAAAAGGAATAACTACTAAATTTTCACCTTAAATCTTAATCGTAGTAAGTTCATCAAAGAAGATATATAAATGTCACATCCTATCATATTCCTTGTTTTTAAGAAAAATGTTGGTTTTATTATTTTGAATAGTTGATTAGCATCAACATAAATATTTTGTTGAATTGCTTTAATTTTATTTATATCTCAACACATTAGTGTTACACAATTATGTTTTCATACATAAGCATACCTGTAAATGATTTTGTAGTAGTATTGTGATATTTGAAAATTGTATATTGAGATGTTTTGAGTTAATAATAGTTCATTTAATGTATTTATATTGTGCATATTTTAGTATATATTTCTAACATGACTTGGAATAACTACCTCTTTCACTAATGAGGTGGATTTAGAATATTCTACCCCTCACTATAAAGATCATAGGGAGAACATTTTAGGAGAGAAGGTAGTATATTATGGTAGCTATGGGTAGAAAACATTAAATATATAACACACACACACTTGGTTTATTTTGTGATATCTCATTTTGATTAATATGTCTTTGTTTGAGTGGTTATTTACTTATGAATTTGATTTATATGATGATTTTTTATTTTTTATTATTTGTTATATTTTTCTTGGTGACATTCATTTAATTATGTAAATAACAACCTTGTTTGCATTATTATGTGTGAGTTTGTTAAATTTTCATAGTATCATATACTTCATTTAAAGGATTTTTATTTAAAAACATCTTTGGAGTTTAGTGGTCATTAGAGTGTTTGTATTATAAATTAAGGTATTTAATCCCATTTATGAGTCCTTAGACCCAAAGGAAACTTAGACCCCTTATGTCATATTTGGATACACTAAAAAATTAGTTAAATAAAATAAAAGTTTCCATTTAAGGGAAATATAGGATATCATGTAGGTTATAAAATGATTAAACAATTATTTATTTGTTTTAGGGGTCAAAGGGCATGATTAGGGTTGGGTTGACTTGTAGTTGCATTATTCTTGAATGGCATGGTGAGTTCATGGAGGATGGAAGGTAATGAAATTATGAATTTTTTTATGGGAGATCAAGGGAACTGAGAATTAATTTTGGCTTGGGTTTTGGAATGATTTTATCATGGCTAACTACCACTTGGAATAAGGAGTTGTATTTCTAGTTATGGCAACATTTAGGGTTTTATGGAGAGATTTTGAGCATTAAAAGAGGGTTGTTTTTGTGCCATAAATGAAATAAATAGAATAATAAAAATGTTTTTGGATTTATTTTATGAGGGAGAGAAGGGTTTTTTAAGACATACAAAGCTAACAAGAGAAATTTAGCCTCCATTTTTCAGCATACATGTAACATATTCATTTATGATTTGGGTTTTGTTTATAGTTTCTATTGTGATTTGTAAGTCTAGTTAGAATTATTGAAAACTATGAATAAAAAAACCCTAATTTACACACACACACACACACACACACACACACACACACACACACACACACACACACACACACACACACACACATATAGGTTGAGATTATCTTGTGGTCTTAGATGTTCTTTATACCATCCAATGTTAGGTTTTAGAGTTTTACTTTATGTTAAATAAGTCATAGAAAAAATTAGAAGTTACTTTTACGGGATATTCAACATTTTAAAAACATTAAATATTGTTATTGTATATCATATTTTTTTAAATAAAAAGGGAAACCCTCATTATGGGCTTAGGGGTGAGGATTTTCCCTAACGCACAAGGCCATAATGAGAGATAGTCGACCCTTATTTATATTGTCACTGGTAATAAATTTTTAATGACCTTAAATTGTATACCAACTTATTATTTCATTTTTAAGTATGTTATTTTTGCCTATAAGTGCATATGGCACTACTAGGTTTTAGTTGGAAACTTACACATCTAGTTTTAGACCTAAATATGGTGGTTATAGTCACCTACAAGCCTAAAATGACCTTTTTCACCTAAATTCTTAAACAATAGCCTATAGGTTATTTTAGGTTCATGAAAAGAATTAAATTGATTCTATTACTAAGATTTTGAGGTAAAATTTGAGTTGGAATCTCAAGTTGTGAATGAATGAGAGTTTAGTTTGAAGTTGGAATGAAACAATGGAGGAATTATTTTATTGAATATGTTAATAGTCTTTTATTTTTTGATGTTTTTAATGACATAAAAATGAATGTTTGATTGTATTTATAAAATAATTATTTGATTTAAATATAAGAAATTTTCATTATTTATTGATTTTTTTATAGAGGATAAATGATGCAAATTATATTCGTATGAGAATACATAGTCAATTGTTTATTATGGTTTAGAATTAACAATTTTTGGTAAGAATAAAAGAAACTATAAATTTTATTTTATTGGAAGGAATTAAATTTACATCATTTAGTACATAGACCATTTCATTATGTATTTATGATTAATTATCTTGGAGATGGAGTGTTCCATTGAGAGCCTTGAATTTTAGTTGAAGATTAATTATAAAGTTATACCAATATTATGAAATATTAGTGATATTGAATTAAGAATTAGATCAATGCAAAAGGATTTATGTATGAGCTGATTTTGAGGTCTATTAGAGTGAAATTTATTACTATTGTTTATTGTCACCATGGTCATTTTAGCTCAATCGTAATTAGACCAAATGTATCGATTAATATTTAGAATATGTAGATTATACTCCTATTTGAATTACATAAAATTTAGAAACTTATAAGCTATATAAAACCATACTAGAGAGTCATATAGGATACCAAGTAGAACCGATATAAAGATAATAGTTTTAATTGTTATGTTTGATATTTGTGTGGTTTTAAACATTATAAGCATTGAAACTTGAGTATGAGTGTATACTTATCTATGTTAGAAACACTTACTTGGTGTATGTTTATAATTATCACTATTATTGTGGTTTTAAGTGTTCAAGGATGATTTTAGTGCCTTAAATGTTTGGATATTGGTAAAATTTTACAAGAGATTATGTGTGATAAAGGATTATGCTTTATTAGAAATATTGTGTGGTTATTATACCTCTCATATTGAGTTATTATGATGTGGATATATAGTAAAGGATTGCATAAGGTATAGTATAGTTATATAGACTATTTATGGATTTATTCATCTATAGAGTTACCTTATAAGGCAGTTTATCATTCATACCTTGTGTTAAGGGATAATGAGTAATGAAATATGGTATTCCTCTCTAATAATTATCAGTTAATGTGAAGGATGACATATTAAATAGAGTATATTATGTTATTGATAGGGCTCAACATCATTTGAAGATTCAAATTATAATAAAAACATTGGACAAATTAATGATATAGTTGTGTACATCATATATCCACTATACCTTATATTTTACATACTTATTTGATGACATATTAGATATAGGATATATTCAATGGTATGTATGATCATTGCATGTGATATTAATTATATAACACATTATTTTGGATTAGTTCTTGATGTCTACATAATTTTTATCTACCCTTTAATTAAGGTAAGGGCCACTTCTAATGGGGAGGTGTGCATGGGACCATCAGTATTTGGTTGGATGAAATTAACTCTATTGGTTCTCTCCCTCTTTACATATAAATTCTAGATTGTTATATATATACTCACAACTACTAATTTAATGTTGGTAATAGAACAAGGCTATAAAATCATAGTGTATATTTGTATGAAAAGTGTGCATTTCACACCATTTTTTACATATTATATTTGTATTTATGTGACTCTGTTTATATAGTAAAATTATTTAGAATGTGAATTATTTTTCTAGATTATAACAAAACACTAAAATGTGAAGTGATAAAGTCTTTAGAAATTTTTATAAATACTACTCATTTGTACTAAAAAGGGTTATAAAATATTTGGATCAATATAAATATTTAAAAATGGTTTTTATTTAAGTTTCCTTATGTTCCATATGTCGATATGCTTAAATCTATTACAATATATTTGCCTTAAAACACTTATTATTTTGAGTTGATTATATTAGTGAATCATGATTATTCCTATTCTTTTTTTTTCTTATATTAATGTAAATTTTATTTGTGAGTTATCCTTTTCTATTATGTAAGTTTTTTCACACCACTATACCTTATTATCATTTTATGATGGGTTTTTCTACAAACCTCTGATAACAATGGTGTAGTAAAGATGGAACATTAAAATAGGTTACAATGGATACTAGGACAAAGATACTTAGAGATATGGATCAATGAATAAATTCACAATTCTATAGAAGAAGAAGAAAAAATAATATGAGGTTATATGTAATAAATTATTCATGAAAATATATACATTGAAATATATGAAATTTTTTA
This sequence comes from Torreya grandis, assembly GCA_037957365.1. Classification (NCBI taxonomy): domain Eukaryota; kingdom Viridiplantae; phylum Streptophyta; class Pinopsida; order Cupressales; family Taxaceae; genus Torreya; species Torreya grandis. Next base: position 337,597 of record JARHVA010006374.1, on the reverse strand, counting down.
GTGTGAATTGCTTAGATTACTAGCTATGTGGTTATCAAGACTCAAATACTATTATTTTCATATAATAAAAACAATATTATTTATTTTGATAGAAGAAACACTAGAGAAACTAAGGAAGTTCGATATTGAATAGACTCATACCATAGATCATTAGGTAAAAACTATCATTAATGTATATATCACTAAATTTTTTGTATAGGGATATATTTAATTCAACATTGCACAATACATGTTTTTGAGAGGAATTACAGGAACATTTATACAATGGATACCTACTCTTTTCAAAATGTTGGTTGTAAAAAATGTCATGATGCCTACCCCTACCAACACAGAGTAGTAAATTTGAGTGTTAGGTAAATGTTTGTGATGATGGAGTGAGTAATGAGGAAATAATAAAGGAAATTTGAACATTTACCTATAATATGGAAGACACAAAGAAGTAGAGTGAAATGTGAATTGTGAGGTTAGATCAAGACATGCAATAACAAAGAAGATGAAATAAACATAATAATCTTAATATATCTATAAGTAGACATAGAACATAATGTATAATATTATGAAGGAATGGGATATCATAAGAAAGAAAGATAATTATAAAATATGAAGATAAGGAAAGGAGTGGGCCTGAGAAAATATAAGGCATAGATGAAAGTGCAGAGATAGATAAAGATGCTAAGGAAATGGAAGAGATTGAAAATGTAAAAGAGGAGTGATTAGATTGGTTAAAAGGTAGTCTTATATCAAATCTAGAAGGGATGATATTATTTTAAAAGATAAGGATTAGTCTTTGGAATAAGTTATGCTAATTTTCAAGAATAAATTAGGTTCAAGTTCCAATATAGTGGAAATCACAGACATAGATCATTAAATTCAAGGGTACACATTGGATTTTCCTAATTTATCATCAAAAAGAAGGAAAAGTACAAACATTAGTAGAGATAGTGATTGGTTTGATTATTTTATGGATAATTTTTGAAGTATAGTGTAGATACCAATAAAATTATGGATAATAAGAAACAAATTGAGGCATGATTTCATATAAAAATGATATGTTTCTAAAATATTATTTAGTGATGTCAAATAATATTTTATAGGCTATTTCATAGTAATTTTGTGTGTGAGTCAATTGATTCAGGAGTTAAAATATATTTAGCATAAATTAGGTGAGTTAATGTATGATTAAAATCACATATCTTCTAATGTAATGAATAGGGTAGAATTTATATTTGAGGATAAAGGTAAGGCCATATGATTTATAGAAGGCATGTGACCTAGAATTAATTTTGGCCTTAATCAAAATAATTTTCATAATAAAGTAGATGCTCGGGTACTTATGCTCCATGTGAAACACATATATGATTATAGATATAGCCCACAACCCACTTCGAAGACATATGTAAAGATTGATGTTGTGTTGAAAAATATGGAGTTATATGAGATTAATAAGCCCAATAAATTATTCTAGTGTGTGTAATGTGGAAAATAAGGGAACCGTAGAAACAACTATCCTAAAGTTAAGATAAAATTCTATGTACTTTGTCATGTGGTAAGGCATGCAACTACAGAATGTCATTTTTTATAATAATACATTCAAAAACCTTATGATTTCTAATATAAATTATAAAATTCACATAATCATAATGACAAGAATTACTTATCACTCCAATAACGAAATGAATACATCACTAAGAATGTGTTTACAATCTCATCATAATAGGTTCCCTTTATGAAACCAAGAATCCGAATCCCAGATGTAGACATGACTGATGTAACATATATTATTCCTAGATGGATGGAATCCATATACTCCCCAAGGAATATATGATGGATATGATGGTCAAAAAAATAAGGTTGGGGTTATACTAAGAGGAAAGGAGGATATGATGGACAATAGTAGTAAGGATAGAGATTTTAACAAAGATAAGGAAAATACAAAGGAGGATATCAAGGTAGATACTAGGGTGGTAAACACAAATAAGTTGAAATAAAATAATGAAAACTAATTTTATATTATTTATGTGGTGATTATAACCAATTCACTTGAAATATACATACTAATCCTAAGAGGCAAATGCATTTTATTTATTGTAGGGTTTTAGGACAATGGTAAAAGAGGATTGTCTAGCATTGGAAACGTAGAGGAGATAAAATCCCTTTTAAATGTGAGTTTCATTATTTCACACTCTAAGGACCCTATATTTCTATAAGGAATCATTTAAAAAACATGAAGAACATGGATTACCTCATTTAGAGAATCCATAAGATTAAATAATAAATGTATATAAGGATAAATATCCCAACTCTATGATAGAAAGGGTTTGATTTACTAAGTAGCTCAAAAACTATATAATATTCAACATCAAGTTGCATCAAAAGATAATACTACAAGTATTGATGCATAAATGTATGTGATAATTGTGCACATTATGAGACATGATGGATTATTTACTTCCTTGACAAATCTTCTCAAAATTATAATAACTCTGTAAAATTAAGATATATCATATAATATTACAAACCTTATGCATAACTTATTGGAGTGTGAACAAATGGGTCATCAATGTACTAATAAGGTAATATGGTATCTATAAATTAAGGAGCCCTAGAATGTTGACTCTCATATGGATATTGAGCAGGTAGGGTGTAAAGTAATAAATGGTTGTTTTAGTTTGGTAGTGTAATTAATACAATATCATAATTAAAATTATAATATATTGGATGACCAACACTCAAATATACTCCAATTTGAGCCTCATAGATTATGGTAGGGTAAAACCTAATAGTCATATCAAATATGTGGAGATAAACATTACAAACCTAATTTTATGTATATATTTGATGTAATTGTTATGAATATTGATGAAACACACTACCCTATGTTGATTAGTAAGAAGTGGGCTTATGATGGTCATATGACCATTAATATAGTGCAAAATCATCTAGAGGTAAACCAAGGGGATAAAATTATCATCATTACCCTATATAAAAATGAGAACAACCCCTATGTTATACCTAATAATAAAATTCACATTATGTTTATGGAGATAACTTTTTTAAGGTGGGTATAAATCATAACTGCATTTACCCAAAATAAGATGATAAATAGTAGCCAAAAAAAACCAAACACAACAACTTATACACATAATTATAATAATAAAGACACTAATTATATAATTCCAATTATGATATTGTAATTTACCATTGGTGAAATCACCAAAAAGGTCTGAAGTATATTTATTTTATAATGTAGGTGTGACAAACATGGATTATACTGAACCTAAAACACAAGGCCTTTTACCCTAGAAAGCAACATCATCCATCAATGGTGATTCTGATATCCACGTGCTCAATTGGATGGGAAGATATTATGAGTCACTTCCACTATGAATGGTTTTAACCATCAAATTCCAATTACATCAGTATTTTTCAACTAAATATTTGAACCAATTCATATTTAGATTATAACATAATGTGCCCGCCATAGATTATAGAGTGAGCACAAATAATTACACAATAAATGGAACACTGTGACTTGGTGGGTAGTTCACAAATAAATTAGCTATAATGGGATGAGGCTTACAAACTATTTCACACTTGATTCTAAATACAACCTACTATTAGGGAATGATGGAATTTTTTCTAGGATAGAGAGTGCCCATAAATGCATGTTTATAAGTGTGTAGGTGTATGGCTTACATAAGGTGTCAATTCCAAATATTAGGTGCACATATTTATTTATACTTTGGTAGTGATTCCAACAACTTGGTAAATACACCAAGAATATAGATAGTAGATGAAGAATCAACCTCAAATATAATAGGACTTCATTCAAAATTTTATATTTTAGGATGAGAAACTTCTTTTTCTTGATGTTATGAATAATTTGAAAATGTTTTTATGCTATGGGTGAGTATAATATTTAAGTATTGCAATAGACTCATCTTTTCAACAAGTATAATCTATAAATTTGAATGTAGCTATCCAAAATTTCAAGACCAACAAACAAAAGGAGAATATTTTTGTCAAACCTTTCAATAGGATCCTAGATGATGCATAATTGATAAATTCCATAGTGATGAGGAATTTTATTTTAAGGGTATATTTTAATTTGAGCAATAATTAGAGTCACCCAAAGTTAAAATCATAGAAAAAATTGAAGATGCCACGCTATGAAATATAAATATTTAGGAATATGATGGATAGATAAATTTTCAAGACTCAATTTCAAGTGGATCTAAGAAAATATACTAGGAGAAAATAAATAAATTTATTTGGAACAAAATGACACAGTCTAAACCCAAACTTTTGACTCTAGGAGACTCTTGGACACATAGTGAGGTTTCAAAACCATTACAACTTTTATGAGATTATCATGGTGTATTTATAAACAAAGTTCACATAGTTAAAGGGTGTAGATACTTCATTTGGATAAATACACATAAATATAAAAGAGTGTGCAAGGACTATGAATAATCACCCATATAGGCTAAATAACAACACAAAGTTGAAATGAAAATCTGAACTAGATCAGATACAAGACACAAACATTATGTATCTAGTGAAAAAGGTAGAATAGGTTAGTCTAATGGTGGTTTAGCTAAATAATTATAGGGAAATCAGAGTGTGTGGAGATTACCATGCACTATATGATGTATGGATTAATTATCAATTCCAAATTCCATTCATAGATTATTTATTGTAGTCAATCATATGACATGAATTACATTCTTATATGATTGGGTTTAGTGGTTATCATCATATTCTGATCATAGGAGAATATTAGGACAAAATAACATTTACAATAGAATGAGGTTATTTTTCATATTAATTAATGTTTTTCAAGTTGAATAATGCTATAGCTATGTTCTCTAGGGTTGTGGTCACTACCTTTAACTATTACATCCATGATTTTATCTAAGTTTACCTAGATGATTAGGTTGTCTTTTCATTGTTCAAGGAGCACATGTCTAAGTTGTGAATTATGTTGGAATATTATTGAGATCTGTGCATTGCATTGAATCTAAAATATATATTTTTATTAACACATTTTGGTGTCTTATTTGGGTATATAGTATTTATTAATGGGATTTTGGTGGACCAAGCCAAAATCATAGTAATTATGGGTATACCACATCCTACCACTTTAATAGAGGCATGATATTTTTTTAAGGCATAAAGGCTTCTATATAAAATTCATAAAAGTATATGTAGATATATTTTCCCCTATGTAAAAGATAATACAAAAATATACAATGTTTGAATGGACCAAGAAGTCCCAATATATGTTTTTATATCTCAAGTAAAGACTAGTATCAGCTCCTATTTTAGACTTTCCTATCTAGAGAAAACCATTTCACATTCGTGTTGAAAGGACCATTTCATATAATATAAACCTTTGCCCCAAAAAATGGACTACAGATAACTTTATAAAAATTAAAAAATCAATATTCCAAATAAAATAAACTAGCATTATAGCAATAGATTTGATCTATTTTTCATAAATTACATTCTAGATAATTTAAAACTAGAAAATTTAGAATAATTTAAGTTTATTTCTAATAGTTTATTTTTGAGTTGGACTAGTAATAAGCCTAAATTATTTGAAATGTTCAGTTTGATGACTCTATAATTGTTATAGAATTTTTTATCACACAACTAGGAGATAGAATATTAGACCATCCTATTCATTTCACAAGATAAAAACTCTCATCTATAGAGAATAATTATAAAAATATAGAAAGGGAAGATCTAGAAATGGTGTTCACACTATAGAAGTTTAGGCACTACCTTTTAGCAATGCAATTTAATTTCTTTATGTATCAACAAAGTCTAGGATACCTAGTAAATAAGCACATGTTGGGAGGTAGGATATATTTATGGTTGATATTATTTTAAGAGTTCTAGTTCAAAGTAAATGTGAATCCTAGGAGGGAGATTGTAAGACCAAACCTCTTAATCCAAATATGCAATGGATAAGAACTAGAGGATATTCAAGATGAATCGCTGGATGTTCATTTATTTTGAGTCTCTATGATTCATAAAAATATTAAATACATAGCATTTTTTTAGAAAAAGGGATCTTTCCTAAGTATTATGTAGAAAGGGAAAAAATTAGTTGATCACACAAGCTATTCCTTTTACTATTATCAATGGATTTTTGTAAAAAATGGTCAAAGATGGACTACTACATAGAGTAAATATATAACATGAATGATTGAAACTTATTAAAGTGTCACATTAAGGAATAATAGGCAAATTCCATAAGATAATCCACTACAATAAATATTCTAAAAGGTGGATTATGGTGGCCTACCCTATTTTTGGATTCCCATCAAGCAGCTAAACACTGTGATATATGTTAGAGAATGGGAAAACCAAAGCAAAGAGAAGAAATGCCACTAAATGTTATTCTAGCTAAGAAACCATTAAAATAATGGATCGTTGGTTTTTTGGACCGATCAATCTAAAATCAATCATGAAATATACATAATCAATACAACATACTATTTTACTAAATGGGTTAAAGTTACTACAAAACCAAAATGTAGTGTTAAGTATGAAACAATGTTTATCTCAAAAATATTATAACTAGATTTAGGTATCTAATGAAGCTGGTCAATGATAGAGGAACACATTTCCTCAATAATACCATAAATACTCTCATGGAGTATTTTATGATCTCACCCCATAAAAGTATGTCATATCACCCACAAAAAAATGGACAAGTAGAATCTTCAAACAATATCCTTGGAAATATACTCATAAATATATGCAATGTCCAACGAGATGATTGGGAAGATTGACTTAAAATGATCCTATGGGCATACAATAAAAACTAAAAATGTATGACATGTTTCACCCCATTTTATTTGGTATATGGAATTGATGTAGTAAATCCCATGGAATTCATATTCCTTAGTATGTGAATTACAATGATCATGTGACTAGGAGGTAAAAACTCTTTATAGGTAATATTGATGGATCTAACTTAGATGGAAGAAACTATACATATAGAAAAATGGACACAATATGTCAATAAGAAAATTCAAAAATCATGGAACCATTGTAATTTTTGATTTTTTAAGTCACCTGGATCTCTCATCACCTCACATGATAACAGTAGAACCTTTAGGGAAAAACTAGATGAGTATGAGCTTAGATGTGCCATCATCTTGACCACCTTGGCTTAAAATAAGGTATTTCATTAGTTATTTAAATTTCTCCATAATTTTATATGTTTCATATGTCCATTAAGCATTGTTAGGACATATTAACCATTATCTAGTACTATTTGGTGACTAAGGGTGTTTAAAGGTGTTTCCCAATGAAAAAACATATCAAAAAGGTCTTAAAATAATTCATTTGGTCATTAAAATGGGTGAAACATTTCAAAAGTGGGTATAATGACCTATAATGTTTTAAACTTATTTGAAAATCTTAAAAGTCCATACATCTTGCTTAAGGAATGCCTTTGACTTAGCTTTCCTTATTATTTCTTCCAACATGAGAAAAGCTCATTTAGACCATAAATAAGAATATTTCACATATTTAAGCTCTTATTCAATGTACTCAAGATAGGATCATTGATGCTAAGGAGTTTTGAGAATGTTTATAGTTTTTCATGAAGTTGTAATGAGAAATTAGAGATTTAAGCATGCGTGCAGGTAAAATAAAGCTTGTAGAGCCTATCAAGATTCAAGGAATAGGAAGTATATTTGGGGAAGGTAAGAAGGGGTCCCAGATACTATAGATGAATTTTTTAATGCCTTCAAAGGAATAAACAAAGTTATGTATGTTATGTAAAAAGTAAAAAAATGAAAAGTTGTAGGTTTGTTAGAGGTTGCAAGATCCTGTTGAGGATGCCAAACAAGAAATAAAAGGTTAATAAGGTTAAATAGAACCATACATTAATGGTTTAAATGATTCAATATAAAACATAATGTTTACACTCCATGATCAAGGTAAATACAAAATGTTTTAGGCCTACACACAAATAAAACCAATCACGTCCCATCCCTTTTCTCCTTATGCATGATGTTTGATGTATTTTGGATTGGTATTAATATGTTATAATGAGCCATTTGGTGGTATTTAGACTCCATGACTATGGATTAATCATGTGGATATACTAAAAAAGCATTTAAAACTATAAAATTTGTTAAAAGGTTATTTGAAATCCTATATTGTGATCACTTGTTTTGACAATTTTTAAAGACTTAAAGAGGCAAAAAACAAGTTTTTAGACTCCTTATATTGCATCCAAAGTGATATAGAATTTTTTAAAAGTTTCTAAACATGTTTTTAAGGTTTCATATGTTCTTAAATCAAGATATTAGCATGTTTTTAATAGTTCTTTGATCCGTGAACACGTTTCCAAGGAAGAATCATGATGTTACAAGTTTTCAAAGCTTCTATGAATATATCAATGATAGGACTAACAACTATTAAAAGGTTTCCATGAGGATTAAGAGTATTAATATGTATATGAGGTAATAAATAGGATTAGAAACATAAGTTTCATTTCTTAAGGTAAAGAACATAGTTTTCAAGAATCATCAAATAACCTACAACTCTGAAACATAATTTCTAAGGTTTACATGGTGAACATAAGACCATATCAATGTATTGAGATATCAAGACCTTATAAATCATACCTATACACATATACACAAGTTCCAATGTTTTTTTGAGATAAAAATAGGTTTTCAGAGTTCCAAAAACCTAGCATACATTACTAAGAGAGAAATGATTGGTTTTCAAGCCTATTTCTCATTCTACGCCAAGTTTTCAATGTTTTAATAGGATCTAAGATCAAGATTTTGACCATAAATTTGAGTATTAAGAATCATAAAGATATAAATAATATTTTTTATTATTCCATCACTTTATTAATTCCAAGATCAAGATTTGAGTAAAAATAAGAAGCATATAGGCCTGTAAGGCAAGGTTCATGGATTTCATACTACTTTAAGTATACTCACAAGAATGTAATAGATTTTGAAAGATTTATTGATTTTTATGATGATAAGATAAAGGGTTTTAATCTATATTAACTCACCTATAGGTCTACAATATGAACATGTAGGTACTTGTAATGATATTGTAGAGTAAAAATTTACTCTACGTTTCATTCTATTTTTCAGTCGTGCACCAAAAAAATTTGTATTCACATACTTTGGTCTAAGATGGTAGAGTTTTGAAATAGAGCATGGGATCTAATTTCCTTTCGATTCATTTTTTGTCTAAGTGTCGAAGTAAAGTGGAAGCTAACAAGTGTCATCATCCGAGTCATCCTTTCTCAAGTGGAATCGCTAAGTGTCATTATCTGAGGCACCTTTCATATTTTCTATGAGTTGGTTAGAATGTGCCACGTATCTCATAACGACTCAATAGAACGCACCAAGTGTCATCATCCATGGTTTCATATTAGTACCCACATTTCATTTCTTTTTAGTGAAAGGTTCTAACAAGCTAAGTATTAGGGTTAAGTGGAAATTGCCAAGTGGTAGTTGCAGAAGATCTCAGTTTTGGTTTTCTAAAAGTGACGAAATGTGTCACGTACCCCAGTAAAAGAAACTGGAAGCCACCACGTGTTGTGACCCAAATTATCTTCAATTTTCTTTTCTAATATAGTAAAGACTATGGTGGGTCCCAAGTTTTGTTTTTTAAGTAAGCAAAAGATGCCAGGTGTCACTATCCGTGTAAATGTGAAATGAGACCCAATTGTTTCTATGGTATAAATAGAGTAAAGTGGAGACCACCACATGTCATCTTCTGAAGGTTTCTAAAAGGGTAGCTAAAAGTAGTAGAGATCACCATGTATCTTTTGATGAAGTAGCAGAGTTTTCCCCCTGTCCCTATGTCTATTTTTACTCTGGTAAGAAATGTTGTGGGTCTTATTTTCTTTCAAGATATTGAAGTTTTGAGGACATGGATTATGACAAGTGTCAAAGGTGGAACACTCCTGAGTAAAGACACAAAAGAGTATAAGTTATGTGTAAAGTGCCATGTGTCTTCAATAGGTGTTGCAGAACATGCCAAGTGTCATTTTTTGGTGTCTCCTAAGTAACAAGAAGATTTTCAAAAAATTGGCTAAGTGTTATCTAGCGTTTAAGAGAAGGGAGCATCCTACAATCTATTTCAGCCAATGAACTACTAGAAGATGAAGCATTTAAGAATCTATAAAATATCTTCTATTAAACACTTCCATTTCTGTTAGATTTCAGTTGGGCCATTAGATTGGGAACAAGTAGACAATCTAGAGTGAATCCAAGGCTATAAATAAGGGTGCAAAGATCACCAAAAAGGGAGATCAGACATAGAATTTTTGAGAGAGAATTATTGTAAAGAGTTTAGACTTTCTAGAGCTATGACTAAGTAATATCATTTGCTTTTGTCTCATTTTCTTGAGTTGAAAGGTTTATATAACTGTACGTGTTTCTACACCTCTTATATGACTGGAAAATTCAAATAAAAAGATTAAACCCTATGCCTTTGTTGATATTTTCTATGTCATTTGAAAAAGTAGTCTAGGCTATAGACTTTCTAGAATTGTGATTAGGAATGTCATTTGCTTTTGTCTCATTTTCTTGAGTTGAAAATTTTATATAACTGTACATGTTTCTGCACCTCTTATATGACTAGAAAAATCAAATAAGAAGATTGAACCCTATGCCTTTGTTGACATTTTCTGTATCACAACAAAAGTAGTATATGTTATGATCCTTTGTTTCTATTGTTTCCATATTTTACATTGATCATGCACTTGTTTTCTCTTAAATATAAATGAAGCCTACATATAGTCTCATTGTGCTTAGGATTAAGGTTGAATTTCAGGTGCATCGCCATAGATTAGATTTCATTTCTTGCATTTGTGTTTTTGATTTAAATTCCTATCCCTTTTCCCAGTATCTACTTAATATAAAGAAGAACCAACTTCTCAAAAAATTGGAGGTTATTTCAAGATGCAAGTCCCATATCTTGAAACTTCCCATTGTTGTCGATTAAAATCAAGTGAAATTTTAAATCATCCATAGTTTTTGGCACGCCCGGTGGGACCAATCTTGAAGTTTATTTCAAAATCATATGAACCAAAGAGCTACGAGGAGTCATAGCTGTGGACTAGTAACTAGATCACAATCTGCTACAAATCCAGGTATTCTTTTGCCACCTCTTGTAACTAGTCCAAGAAGAAGAATCAACTAGTTTGTACCAATACCAAGATCAAATATGAGAGCCCTTATACCCCCAAAAAATTATGCAAGATGGAACACTGGTAGTCATTAGTCCTCCTAATACCACTAGCCACTTGGGACCCTATCCCAGTGAATGCCCTAAAATCTCTACCTAAATTCACTGGGCAAGACTCTAAAACACCTGAAGAACATCTGCATGATGTATAAGATGTCTGTGTTATACATGTTGTCACACAAAAAAATGTGGCCATAAGATTATTAGAAGCTTCTTTTAAGGGAAAAGCTTTAGAATGTTACAGGTCCCTGACCCCAAATACCATTTCTACATGGGATCAGCTCAGAGATCTTTTCTTTGAAAGATTCACAGAGAAGGGTGATAAGTCTTCTTTATTACAGCAATTAATTACCATTTAAAGGGGACCACAAGAAGCCATGACTGGCTTCAATTCTAGATTTCAAAAGACTTGGGACAGAATCCCTGTTATAGCTAAACCATTACCAGTTATGGCCATAGTGTTTTATCTTAAAGCTTCAAATTTAGATATATCTATTATGATTCAGTCACTTGGAGGACACACTTTGCTAGAGGCTTATGAATATGTGGTCAGAGCTAAAAATAATTTAATAGATGCTAGAAAGTTACCTCTAAGTCCTCCCATGCCCATGTTCCCAGAAATTTCCTTGCCATTACCTCAAGAGGTCCCTAAATCTATAAGCCCACTTGTGTCTATGTACACTTACCCTCAACCATCTACTAAAGAAATTGTCCCCACTTAGTCATCTGAGCTAGATGATATGAAGAATATCCTAAGGACATTTTGTAATGAGCTGATCAATATAAAAAGATAGTAGAATACTGATCCTAGGCCTCCATATCAAGGCTATCAAGGAAATAAATTTTCATCTTAGCCAAACCAATACCAGGATCCTTTGAGATAAAATAATCATCAACCTGCAAACCAATTGGTTGTAGTACCCACACCCCCATAGACTATTCCTCCCAATTCAAATAGGGAGATTATTCCAGGGTAAAATAACTATGTAGATAACACTAATACCTGGTGTTTCCCTTGCAACAATGCTCATGTACCTAGAGATTGTCCTATGGGTAATCTACAACAAAAGGTGGTAGAGTAAATAAAAATGGATGGTTAGTTTGCAAGTTCCAGTGACAATCAAGCCTACTAGTCTCCTAGTATGCATAATGTAGTCCTAGTGGCTTAGATGAAAGGGATGTCCTTATAACAAGAGGAAGAAATAGCTCTAGAACATGCTTTGTTCTCATGGGTTGAAGATGAAGAACCAGTTTTCTTGAATGAAGCATCTACCTCCAAAAAACTAGTGGTGCAATCTGATTATTACACCAGATCAAAGAGAAGGATGGTGGAACAGCCTGAGGTTATAAATATTCAAGTCATAGAGAATTATCCATTGCAAAGACAAAGAAACATAGTTTTTAGATAAGAAGTGCCTCAGCTAATGCAAAATCAAGGGATTCCTACACAAATTCAAGAAAAAACAAGATATCCTTTTTTCAAAGAACTCAAACTTTGGGACCAATAAATGTGGTGGATTAATTGAAGAAGACTCAAACACAAGTATCAATGTGGGATATATTGGCTATTCCTAAACAGAAGGCACTACTACAATAAGATCTACAAGGCCAAGCAATGCCAAAAGGTACTGCTATCAAGGAAAGACCTACTAAAAAAGAAAATCTCAAAGATACAGTTCATTTGAAGATAATAACCCTAGTGAATAATACAATAGAGGTAAGCAAATCCAAATTAGATCCCTTATATTTAACTTTAATAGTTGGCAAGATACTGCTACATAATGCAATGATTGATTTAGGGGATAGTACTATAGTAAAGCCCAAGTAGATAGCTGATGCTTTAGAAATTAAGTATGAACCACTCACTAAAGGAGTCATACAGCTAGATGGCAAAGCAGTAAAAACCATAGGGAGAATCAAATAACTCCAATTACAATTATATGTTTGTCCCAATATAATTGTAAATCAGGATGTAGTAGTGATAGATATACCCCTTATTTTTTGCTTATGTTTATCAAGAGACTTTACAGCCAAGATAGGAGGATATATGTCCCTTGATTGGTTTCATCTCATCTTAAGAACCAATTGTGGTTCAAAGATGAAGATAATGTCCGAGCCATTATATAAGGATCATATCACCAATGAACCAACTGCAAAGTTAGAGGTGGCCCATGCTATGATGAATAAATAAGAAAGGGTTTTTGTTGAGGAGCTAGGTGAATGGACTAGATATAATCAAGAAGAAGAAAATGATCATTTATTAGCTATGATGCAAAGTGACCCATATGGAAATTATGACTCTATTGGTCTAGGCACTTACGTTATACTTGATGAAGATCATAGAATCCCAAATGTTCTAGAGGAAGAAAAGTTAAAAGATACCTCTTATAAATTCTAGATTCCTAGTGATAAATCACAAGCATATATCTTGACCTCTGATGAAGAATAAATCATTTTTAATTTTCTTCTTACTTTGTAAGATAATGTGGAGGAGCATGGACATTTCTTAGACCATGATTTAAATGATTTGTTTGAAATTATTGGGTCAAGTTATGCCATTTTCAAGATAGCTATGAACTGGTTACAGATGAATAGAACAACATTGAGCTTCAATTACGTATGCAAGATTATTACACTCTTCCAAATTTATCCTTTCAAGAGGTTGGTAATTTTGAAGTCATGAAAGAGGATGATCATGCGATAGAACCAGAGTTTGTAGTAGAAGGAGTTAAGTCAATAAATGATATATGTCAAAAGGATTTTATTGGAGGTAGGTTTGATTCAGACTCACCCAAATGCAGGTCAGACACCATGACATACAAAGAAAGCAAGTCATCAGAGCTATATCAAATTTAATCACTTATATGGCAATATAAGCTAGCTTGTTATGAAAGAGACTTTAAGAATTCCTCTTTTGATCTAGGAGGGAGATAAAGATGCTTGATTAATGTAGCTTGGTAGTTTCCCCTTTCGTATTGCTTTGTTTTCCCTACTTTTTTGTTTTCTCGCTTTTCTTTTGAATAAGTGTTCTTTGAACACGTAGTCAACAGCTCAAAATTTTCAAAATTTTCAAAAATTCTCCAATACATTGAATGTCTCCCAAATCTTTAGAAATCCCTAAGGTACCTTGCACTACCACTTTTATAACATGTCTATCTCACTATTCAATAAAGATTGAGTAGGATTTACTAACGGCTATCTGAGTTTAATGCCATTTTGAGACTTGATAGGTCAATAAATACCTCTTAGCAAGAGTTAAAGTTTACATGTTCTCAAACATTCTTACATCTGCATGAAAATATATTGCTACTTGCATTTTTTGTGCTTAGTAAACTTGATTCAACTAAAGTGTATCTATTTTGCAAAAGTTCATACAAGTTACCACAGAGAAGGTATAGAGATGGAGGGGGCATAATCTTCACAACAAGGAGCTAGGATGTATGAATCCCTTGATAAGTTTCTTGCAAGTAAATCATATGATTCAGCTCCTGCACAACCATTGAAGACCTATCCAAGGACCAAGTTTCCTGAAGCTAGTGCAATAAGTGATTTAGCAAAAATGAAAGATTATGTAGATGGCATTATGGATCCATTTATTCAGAGAGCCAGTAGCAAAAATATTAGAGAAGGGGCACATCAAAGGTGTCTATAGAGGACCAAAGTAGGGAAATATGAAACATTCACCATAAGGATATGGACCTCACAACTGGCTTAGTTCATTATCTCAGCTATGCATTCATGCCCTGACTTAGTTGAATTATATGCAAACTTACTCCATGCACCCTCATGCACCATTTAACGAGGCCAATTCACGGTGCAAATCACACTACAAGCTATTAGGGATATGTTATCCCTACACCATGATAGTAAAGCTATGTTTCCCACTATTTCTAAGATGCAAAGAACATGGGAAAATATCAACACTCAGTCAAGGTTCTTGAGATCTGAGTTACAATAGGGTGATGATGACACTAAGGTACCCACACTCCCTACACCAAGAGCTCAATTCACACAGGCTAGCCAAGATGCATTGTCTATGATGGATCTCATCTTTGGCATGAAAGATGATATGGAAGTGTATGTAGAATAAATGGCTATCATTTTTAGGCTGAAGACCATTGACAAAACCTAGGAGTATCAGCTTGACTTTTCTAAACAAATTGTTTTCTCAATGGTAGAACAATTGGCCCATTTCAAATCAAAAGGAGTGTTCAGGTATTCTTCCTATTTGTTCCACCTCATGCTTTTTTAGAACTATGAACTCTTTACCCAACATATGTATCTTAATATGTATGACTCAGATTTTTATCTCCAAAGGACTATTCCTGTGTCTGCATGGACACACATTTTGTCAAAGACTAGTAACCCATATGAATTCTAGGAATTATTTGTTACCCCTACTTTTTGCCACCTCAGTCCCGAATGAGTTATGAATAGATTATTCCCAATTATGTCAAATCTTCTGGCTAGTTGCCTAATTCCTTGCAATTTCTATTTTGGATCACACCATACCATTATAAGAGTCCATGGTTTTTATGGGGAACCAATATTGCTACCTAATATTTTGACTCTTAGGCTAGCATTCCTAGAGGTCACTAGGCAGGTATCTATAATTGAAAATGAATTTGGCTCTAGGAAGAGGAAAATAAAAATGTATAATCTACCATGGATGACAACCAACATGGTTTTGGAAACCAGAGACGTTGAAGTTATGTTGCTAAAAAATCTAGCCTTTATAGGTTTCCTTTTAATAGAAGACAAATGGGTTTATGACCCAAACAATTTCATAGCTTCCTAGATAAGAACTAATATCATCATAACCAAAATTGCACATGAGGACTACCCTTTTTGGGAAACCAAAAAAAATCCTAGGGAAGACACTCCTGGATTTTATGTTGAGTTAACAGACTTGCCCCTTCCACAAAATAAACCCTAGGAAACATTCTATGTTAAGTAGAGGCATTATGATCATAAAGTCAGAATGACTTTTAGCTTAAGGAAGACATTAAAGAATAAGGATTGGGATATTGAGAAGATAGAGGCCTATTGGAAATATAGGCAAGAAATTTGTCAAACAACCCATTCTTTCAAAAATGTAGACACGGATGAAAGATGGGAGGAACTATGGGATGAGTGCCATCTCTCCCCTGTATCTAGCCTAGAGACAAGTAATTTGTAGACACCAGGTGAAGAGTAAGAAGCTAGGGCTGGGTCAAGCCAAGAGTCACAAGCCTTAGAGAAAACTACAGCTGTAGAAACTATATTAGTTTGGTGTCAATCCCTCAACACCCTAGAAATGCATAAAAGTGTGGTGCCTTCACCATCACAAGCTTCAGCATCAGATTTGATTATAGATATTCCTAGTTCCCCACAAGCCTCATTGAAAGGAGCAAAAATTTAGCCAAAAGAAGAGACACCCAAGAAATGAAAGAGGGTACAATTTTAATTTAATTCAAAAGAGGAGATAGACACCCCACAACGCCAATTATAGGGTACTATAATTACTCCTCAGGTAAGTACTATTCATCCCTCTCCTTCTCAATATATTTCTTCCCCTGCCACTTTGACCATCCCCATTTCTCACTTCATCCCATATGTGTCACCTCAGGGTTTAACATTACCTCATTTCTCCCCTTCTATTCCCAAGAAAGCTTTCCCTTAGATTACCCATAGCCAAAAATTGGCTATTCCGTATGGTCTACCAAAGGGACATCCTTTTGTGGGTGGGCACATTGCCTCTCCTTCTACCTTCCAGACCCAAGCAGATACTGCTAGGAAGGAAAGGGAAACTTGAAGAGAGAAAAATAAGATTAATGAGAATAAAGCTTTGGCTACATCCCATCTGTGATCACAATTTGACCCCATCTAGTAGTAATTGATGGTGACTCATTTATCACCAAATGTAATAAAGCCAATGGAGTAGATGCAGCTGGAAGATTACATGATGAATGTGGTGGCCATGAACATGTCCCTCTTCAAGCCATAGGATAAAATTGAGCTAATGATTGAATCCACTTCTGTAGTTACTGAAAACTAATTGAATATTTCAAGGAGGCTACAAAAGTTAGATGTTGAACTAGCCAAGGAAAAGGCAAATTGTAATAGTTTGACCTCAGAGATCAATAGAAAAGATGATGAGATAGAGAATCTAAATAAATAGTTGTAAAATATTATTTCTCCTCAGACTCATCAAGCAATTCAAGCCCAAAATTATTCTTTTAAAGTGGGGCTCAAATAGGTAAAAGATGCGGTGATAACCCTAAGGCATGAAAAATCAGCATTGCAAGGACAATGCAAGGAACACCTATTACAAGTTACCCAATTGCAATAAAAGCTACTGGCTGAGCAAAATAATGATGCAATCATACAAGCCCAATTCTAAGCAGAGTAATAGAGAATAGCAAAATTGACACTAGAGTTGGCCAATAGGATAAGGAATGTCAAAGTATTAAGTATAGTAAAGGAGCTATATGAATCCATGTTGAAGAGAATCTCCTTAGAGATGATTTAGCTAATGCCATCTCTCACCTTCCTGCTAAATGCACAAAAATTGTGCAAAAAGGTGGAGAGTTTAGTTGTAAATACTCTGGATGTGGTCTCTGGGAGAGTAACAGACTCACAAACATTGCTGTAAAATCTCTATGATGCAATAGATTTAACGTTATCAGTAGTAGGAATCAATGATAGAATGGTCACTGCCAAGTAGGTAGGTGAGGTTATCAGTTGTAATTCTACAGCCACCAATTGTAGAGAACTTCTAGATGTCATGAAGGAATCAATGAAATGAAACAACATGTTGAATACCTAGTATAATTAGGTTTCCCTTCTCCGTTTCCTGATGACAACACCATGCTGATGATAGAAGAAATTAAACCTTTTCCATTGACCAAATAGAATGATCAGACAATTTTCTAGGATCTAAGGGATGATTCATCAGTCACTGAAGTAGAAGCTATCTTGGTTCCTATTTCCTAGCTCAAATTTAAATTGAAGGCTATGGTTCAAATTTTGCAACATTTTTCACACAAGGATATTATTAACCTTGACTTAGCCTTTAATGAATTTTAGAGTAAACAAGGATTATCTTATGATGAGTGGTTCGCCTACCAGAAAGCATTGATGAAGCTGTGATTTTGTAATTTTAATCTAGTGGGAGTTGTGGTTTCTTTTTGAGTAGGCTCAAAAGTCCTCAGGGTCACCAATAATTGTAGAGTAAAAATTTACTCTACATTTCATTCTATTTTTTAGTTGTGCACCATGAAATTTTGTCTTCGCATATTTTGGTCCGAGATGGCAGAGTTTTGAAACAAAGCATGGGCTCTATCTTCCTTTCGATTCATTTTTTGTTTAAGTGTCAAAGTAAAGTGGAGGCTGAAAAGTGTCATCATCTGAGGCATTCTTTCTCAAGTGGAAATGCTAAGTGTCATCATCCGAGGCACCTTTCATATTTTCTATGAGTTGGTCAAAATGTGCCATGTATCTCATAGCGACTTAGCAGAATGTGCCAAGTGTCATCATCCACAGTTTCATATTGGCACCCGCATTTCATTTCTTTTTAGTGAAAGGTTATAACAAGCTAAGTATTAGGATTAAGTAGAAAGTACCAAGTGGTAGTTCTAGAAGATCTCAGTTTTGCTTTTCTAAAAGTGATGAAATGTGCCACGTACCCTAGCAAAAGAAAGTGGAAGCCACCATGTGTCACAACCTGAATTATCTTCATTTTGCTTTGCTAATATAGCAAAGACTATGGTGGGTCATAAGTTTTATTTCTTAAGTAAGTAGAAGCCTCCAGATGTCACTATTTGTGTAAATGTGAAATGAGACCCAATTGTTTCTATGGTATAAATAGAGTAAAGTAGAGACCGCCACATGTCATCTTCTGCAAGATTCTAAAAGGGTAACTAAAAGTAGCAGAGATCACCACGTATATTTTGGTGAAGCATCAAATTTTGCCACCTATACCTATGTATATTTTTACTTAGGTAAGAAATTTTGTGGGTCTTATTTTCTTTCAAGCTATTTAAGTTTTGAGGATGCAGATTGTGACAAGTGTCAAAGGTAAAACACTCCTGAGCAAAGACACAAAAGAGTATAAGCTATGTGGAAAGTGTTGCGTGTCTTCATTAGGTGATATAAAACACACCAAGTGTCATTTTATGGTGTCTCCTAAGTAAAAAGAAGATTTTCAAAAAGTTGGCTAAGTGTTATCTAGCATTTAAGAGAAGGGAGCATCCTGCAATTTGTTTCAGCCAATGAACTGCCAAAAGATGAAGCGTTTAAGAATCTATAAAATATATTATATTAAACACTTCCAATTCTATTAGACATCAGTTGGGCCATTATATTGGGAACAAGTAAACAATCTAGAGTGAAACCAAGGCTATAAATAATGGTGCAGAGATCACCAGAAAGGGAGATCAGAGAGAGAATTTTTTAGAGAGAATTATTGTAAAGAGTCTAGACTTTCTAAAGTTGTGACTAAGTAATATCATTTGATTTTGTCTCATTTTCTTGAGTTGAAAGGTCTATATAACTGTACATGTTTTTTTGCCTCTTATATGATTGGAAAATTCAAATAAGAAGATTGAACCCTATGCCTTTGTTGATATTTTCTGTGTCATTTGTAAAAGTAGTCTAGGCTGTATACTTTCTATAATTGTGATTAGGAATGTCATTTGCTTTTGTCTCATTTTATTGAGTTGAAAGGTTTTTATAATGGTACGTGTTTCTATGCCTCTTATATGACTGGAAAATTCAAATAAAGAATATTGAACCCTATGCCTTTGTTGACATTTTTTGTATCACAACAAAAGTAGTCTATGTTGTGAGCCTCTGTTTCTATTGTTTCCATCTTTTACATTGATCATGCACTTGTTTTCTCTTAAATGTAAATGAATCCTACATATAGTCTCATTGTGCTAAAGATTAAGGTTGAATTACATTTAAGCACATCCCCATAGATTAGATTTCCTTTCTTGCATTTGTGTTTCTGATTTAAATTCCTATCCCTTTTCCCAATATTTACTTAATATAAAGAAGAACCAGCTTCTCAAAAATCTGGAGGTTGTGTCAAGATGAAAGTCCCATATCTTGAAACATCCCATTTTTTTTATTAGAATCAAGCACAATTTTAAGTCATCAACAGATATAATACTAATTCAACATCTTAAAATTCAAAATCACCTCTAGGTCTACAACATGTTTCATTGACTTGTTGATGATGCTAGGTCAAGAGAAGAGTTATATAGAGGTTTTTGTGAATGATAAATAATACCATAAAGTTTTAATCCCTCATCAAAAGGTGTCTACAGGTCTACAAAACTTCATAAAATGTTTAATGGATCTCTAAGGTAGAAGATAGTGTCTCCATGGATTTCAAAGCTTCAAAAAAGATAGTTATGCAAAGATCTAAGGGTTTTAAACATGTAAAATAAAAATCTATGATTTTATCACAATTTAAGCTAAATAAAGAGCTTAAATATACCTATAAATAAGATATGAACCAAACTACAAGTCTACAAACAAAGATTTCAAAGGATTCATTGTCCCAAGACCCTCTAACAAGATTGTAGATAGAGTTTTTAGGGTCCAAGAAATATCTAAGGATGAAAATAAAGGTATAAATCATTCCTAAAAGATATTTTATGATCAAATAATATTAATATATAGGTTTTACTTAAATACATGATATTGTAACAAGTTTTTACATAGATTCTAAAGGTCTAAATAATCTCAAGACCTCACTAGCACATCTATAATATGGTTTCTGCAAGGTTGTTGATGATCATAGGTCTCCAAAATGGTTCCAAGCATTTAAAAAAAATGAAATCACACTAACTATGTATATAAGGATTGAAATATGTCATATTTATATTAATGAATGGTTTAGGTTGCTTGATAATGTGAATAAGCATGGAAACTAATTGAAAATAGGTTCCTCAAGAAATACAACTCTTCAAAGTGACTATCATTGATGAGAACATGTGTCCAAGGATTGATACCAGATATTTAGGATTATTTACATGGAGGAAACTCAATAAGGGATTCAAAAATTGATAATAGGTCAAGATTAAATTTCCTTCTCTCCAACCATGAATTCCCTAGAGGAAGTGGTGAGTTCGAATCTATTTAAGATATGAAGACTAGGTATACTCCAAGAATATAGTAATATGGGGGGAGATTTTGAACTGACAAACTTCTTATAGAGGTTGTAGGTGCATATTTATATAGATATATGTATTAATAATTTTAAAAATTTATCTTGATTCATTAAAATATCATATATATATATATATATATGCATGTATGTATGTATATGTGTGTGTATGTGCATGTGTCCATGTGGATGTGTGTGTGTGTGTGTGTGTGTGTGTGTGTGTGTGTGTGTGTGTGTGTGTGTGTGTGTGTGTGTGTGTGTGTGCACGCGTGTGTGTGCGTGCGTGTGCATGTGTATGTGCATGTGCATGTGCATGGGTGTATGTGCATGTGCGCATGCATGTGTGTGTGTAGTTGGTAGATAGGCTTAATAATATCTATGTACATTTCATTTTATTGATGAAGTTACTATTTATACTGGGCATATGTTAGGTTTCAAGCCCTAAACTAGATTGTGAAATCTTGCTATTATTTATAATGAATATATGAATATTTGGGATTATTATTTGCATATTCATTAAGTGGTAGATGTATAAGTACATGAAATATGTGAATTTAGATGGCATTAAGCCTTTAGAAATAATAAATACTACTGAAATTTTAAGGAATTATAGTAGAGTTTAGTTTTATTATAAACATTGTTCTTACTTAAAAAGGACTGTGTATTGATGTTATAATCCATGAAATTTGCATTTGATTGTGTGTTATTGAAATGAGTATGAATTTGCATGAAATAGATAAGGGATTGGGTGTTAGGGTTACTTTTACATAATTATATTATTTTATTAGTTTTTTTGTGTAATTATTTTATATGTCTGAAACTAGGATGATATGAGTGATACCTTAGCTAGTTAATCCACTATGAATTGTTGCATGTTTTAATGGAGTTTAGTTTATTGACTTTTTTGTAGTTAATTATCATGGCATATGAATTGATTAGTTTATTAGAAAATTTTATGGGGCCTTTGTATGCAAGATGACTATATATATTTCATATATAGTATACCATAATGAAAATGATAGTGGATGTCCTCTTTATGGTATACTATATCAATGAAGTATGTATAGTGTAATAGTATGTTTGCATTTACATAGAAACACATATTATACATACAGTTGTGACAAAATGGTTATTTATCATAAAAATGAAAAAAATTGATGATTTTTCATATTGATTGTATAAAATCATTAGTTATGTTAAATTAAAAACATATGATGTATTAATGAGGTTGAATATATAACATAATAGTATGTTATGGAATGGTTATTGTTATATTCATAATATGAATAATTTAATAGCCAAGATTATAATATTATTTCATGGAGAAATAATATTATAATTTTCCTAATGGATAAAGCAACTAGTGGTCTAGATATTCATTCCTAGATGGTGTGTTATTGAGGACTATTTTTATATTTTGTTTATTTTATTGAATAAACTAGATACTTAGATTTAATTCACTTCATTTGATATACTAAATGAATCATTGTGATGTTTTAGTAATTTTTTATTAGATAAAGTTAAATATGATGAATGGATCTATTAGTTTTTGTATCATTATTTATTTCAATAAATATCTCATTCATGACCCTAATTATGTAGTGGACATATTCCATAAGCTTAATTAGCACCATCAATATAAGATAAGGGATAATCTTTTCAAGTGGTGTGTATGAATTTGATTGATCCTAGAGATCATTTATATTGAAAATTCTGGCCAAAGTTATGTTTGATAAGCATTTTCATTTCATATGTTGATATAGTTTTCATATTTGTGTGATATAATATTCAAATGAAATTCTTTATGATACACATTATGTATTAGATATCTTCAACTCATGGGTTCTAAATTATTAATCTAAATTCCTATGCCATCATTATCTACCCATATATTAAGGGATGGCCATCTCCATTTTTGGGGATAGTTTGATGGACCTATGGTTCATGGTTAGTGTGGAAAAGCACTCAAATGATGTTTTTCATCCTAACTAGATTAATATAATTGAGATTACATATTAATACTTGAGTCATGGAAAATATACTTAGAGAATATTTATATCATATTTTACTACCTTAGATATTTTATTTATTGATGAAAACTTTAATATTTATGCATTATGCTTTCTACAACAAAGGTTATAAAATTATATCAGTTGTAGCTAAATTTGTACTATATTATTTATGTTGAGATGTGATATTTGTGGTTATTAAAAATTGTTCATAATTTTTATATCTATTTATGGTAATATTTAGCTAATTTGATTAGCTAAAAACCTTTTAAGTTAACTAAATTAATACAGTTAGTTAAATATCACTAGATAGGTTTCTCATGGTGAAATTTAAAAATTGAATATGTGTATTTAATTAAAAAAAAATTGTAATATTATGGTAAAACCCAATGGGTTTGTTACATTATGGTATCAAATTTGAGGGTTAAAATCTAGGACTTAATGTGTTTACTAATTCAAACTTATTATTATGATATAGGAATAACAATGGTGTGTACTAGACCAATAGGTGAGGTACTTTAAATACCAAACCCCCTCTTGATCGAAATAAGTTTGCAGCCAAGTAAGATATGAAGTTGGACCAAATTATCACAATCATGAAAGAAAAAGGGGACCAAATCACATCCTTAGAATAGTAATTGAATGGACATGAAGAGGATAATTCTTAAGAAGAAGCTAGAGAGCATCCTAATGACTAGGAACATCTTAAAAGCAAAGGCATGAGGAGGTGCCATAGGATGTGAGAGTTTGAGTAGCTATATAGTTAACATGTGACATGAAAAAGGTGAATCCACCTAATATTTATGGAACTATATTGGGGGATGGAATTGAAGAATGTATAATAGAAATGGAGAAGTATTTCAACATTCAAAATTATTCAAAAGTCACATAAGTAATCTAGGGAGATTATCAACTTATTGGTTAAGCAGGGACTTGGTGGGAAAAAAAGAAGCTAGAGATGAAACTCAATTCAACCACCACCACTTGGGAATAGTTTTTGACACTATTTAGGTCATGATGGCTTCCATATATTTACTTAAACAAAAATATTAAAAATTTCCATAATATTAAGCAAGGGGATTTGTCGATGACTGTATATTGGGAGTAATTCACCAAAATTCTTAAGTATGTATGCTAGTATTAGGTAGATAAAAGGTTCAAAATTAGGAAATTCATCTTGGGATTAACATAAAAAATAAGTGGTTAAGTATATGTTCATGGTCCATACACCATGGATTAGGTGTTAGATAAGATGGTTGAGTAAGAACAGAAACTAAAATCTCTTTCCCAAGTTAGAGATAAATTTAAAAATAAAATGTGAAGTTCTAAACCAACTTTTAAGAAGAACTGGAAGTAGATGAGTGTATATTCCAAGGGTTAGTTAAAGAATTAGAATGTTATGTTTAGTAGTGGTTTACGTAATAAGAAGTTTGGTAATGGTCACAAAGGTGGTTTTAAGGGAAACCAATAGATTGAGAAGAAAGAACTAGTTGGAGGTTGCTTCATTTATATAGGTGACAACTTTTACCAAAAATGTCCTCAGGATAAATTAAAAAAAAGGGCTCAACATCTCAATAAGGTATGTTTTAGTATTATATTCATGCAACTATTTACAATTGATAAGCTAAGTATCAATATTTGCAAATAAAACTATCAAGTATTTTTTTTGATCATCCAATCTCTATTTTAATCGATATAAGAACTAAAAAATGATTCATTTATCCTATAGTGCTTATAAAATTGACTATAAAGGTTGAAATAATGGAAAATACATGGTTGGTATAATATTGGAGTGAGTCAAAGGTCAAAATTGATAAGTGTCTAGTTGAAGAAAAGATTAAGTTACTTGAGTTTACTATGATAGTATATATTTATGTTTCACTATTGGTATCATATAATGTGATCTTATGATTCAATTGGATTTAAAATTATAAATCCAAAGTTTACTATTTTATAAATAAGGTTGAATTTCTATATTATTTTATAAATTAGAGACAACTTTAGGGTAAGAGAAGGGAGTTGAAACTGAGGAATATTTATATAATTCATCTCAAGACAACTGAAAGGATGAGATGTCAAGAATTTATTGTTAAAATAAATGAGATTGAATAACCTAAGGAAAAATCTATAAAATACTATACTTTTTTGAGAAAATTCATGACATGTTTCTAAAAGAGTTACCAAGATTTACACCTAAGCATGAGTTCAATCTCTTAATTGATATAATACCTAGATTGCAACTATATAATAAGGTATTGTATAAGATGATAACCAATTAATTGGTTGAGTTAAATACAAAACTATATGAGTTGTAAAAAAATTTGATTCAATTGAGTGTGTCACCATAGGATGATCTAGTTGTTTTTGTCAAGAAAAAGGATGCTACTATTTGCCTGTGCATAGACTATAGGATGTTGAACAAAACAAAAATAAAGAATAGACATATATTACCATGAATAGATGATATCTTTAATCAAATGAAAGGAGACAAATTATTTTTCAAAATTTACTTGAATAATGGTATCACCAGTTGAGGATCCATGAAGAGGATATCTCAGACATAATGTTTAGGATTATATATGGGCACTATTAGTTCACACAGTTATTATTTCGATTGTTGAATGCTCTAAAATAATTCATGAATCTTATGAATAGAATGTTAAGATATTACCTAGATTTCTTTGTGTTGTTATTTATTTATGATATCATAATTTATTCCAATGATGAGAAAGAGCACTTACATCATATGGAATTAGTTTTACAACATTTGTAGAAGCATAGATTATATGGGAAGTTGTCTAAGTGTGTATTTTTTATAAAAGAAACTATATTATCTAAGACATATTATCTTTGTATATATTATTTCATTAGATCTATAAAAGATAAGATCCATTATGGAGTGGCTGACACCCAAGAATGTGCATGAGGTAAGAAGTTTCATGGGATTGATGGGCTATTATCATAAATTCAATCCAAAATTTTCAAGATAGCTAATCTAATAACCTCTCTTTAATGAAAGAATCAGAGTTTCATATAGTCATAAAAGTGTGAATTAGCCTTTCAAGAACTAAAAAGGAGGCTTACTTCAACAATAGTGCTAAGAGATCCTGATCTTAATGGTCAATTCTCAGTGCTAATAAATAAATTTGGTGATACACTTGGAGGAGTTTTTATGCATTATGGTTCAGTGGTATCCTATCAATCTAAGAAAATAAATCCATATGGGGTGAATTATCCCCCTCATGACCTATAACTTATAGTAATTATGCATGTTTTCCAAGTTTAGAGGCATTATCTATTGGAAAAGCTATTTGATCTCAAGACTGATAACTTGGGACTCAACTACATTTTCACCCAACTAAATTTAAATGCTCATCAAAGCTGATGGTTAGAGTTATTTTTTTGCTATGATTTTGATATTAACTATAATAACGGCAAGGATAATAGGGTAGATGATGATTTAAGCCATATAAGGTACATAACATCTATTGCTACTAGTGGGAGTAATATAAGAGATCAAATTATCACTAGGAGATGAATTATAAGATTAGGTTAGGATATAATTATCTAATAATTCTCATAATCCTAGGTATAATGGATTCATATTAGATAATTATGGTCTTTTATGATGAAATATTTGGATGTATGTACCAAATAAAAAGAATCTAAGGAGCACAATGCTTAATGAAATACACAATGCCCCATATTCAAGACATCCAAGAGCAATCAAGCTCATGGTTGAGCTAAAACCACTCTATTTCTATAAATGAATAAAGAAAGATGCATTGGATTTTATGTCTCATTGTCTATAATGTCTGTGTGTGAGATTTAAACATGTGCATCTAAAATGTTTTTTGTATGCACATGACATACCATAGTGTAAATGGAAAGCAATCAATATGGACATTGTCAAATGTTGCCATTATCATGGAATAGACATGACATGATCTTTGTAGTAGGTTACAAACTAACTTCACTTTATACCAGGTAATTTAACTGATGATGCACCTACTCTTACAAAGATATTTTTAAAGGAAGTGTATCAATTATACTATTTTACATAGTAAATAATTTTGTATTAGGATCTTAATATGAATTCTAGATTTTGGTTGACTATAAATTTGGTCTAGTACACATTTGAGTTTCATCACTACATATCACCCATGAATTGATGGACAGATAGAGTGAGTAAAAAATATTTTAGAGGATATTTTTTATATGTATTAAATGGATCAAAACTACAAGTGGGAAGAGTATATTTCATATGTTGAGTTTGATTACAACAACTCATACTAATGAACATTGAATATGGCACCATTTTAGGCATTGTATGAAAGGAGGCATAGAACACCGATCAATTAGCATAGGTTAGAATATAGGGTAGTCTTTAGACCTGAGATGATTTAAGAAATGGAAGAGTGAGTCAGGACAATCAGGAAAATGTTGGCTAAGGTGAATGAAAGATAGAAAATTTATGTTGATCTAAAGAGAATAGTTAGGTAGTTTTATGTAGGTGATAAAGTGTTTCTATAAGTTAAGCCTCATAAAAGCTTGATTAAATTTAGGAATTTAGTGAAACATTCACCAAGATTTGTGGGATCCTTAAAGGGTTTGTAAGTGGTCAAACTTATATATTATAGGCTTGAATTACCATAAACTCTAGCTTTTTTGCATAATGTCTTCCATGTTTCTTATTTTAAAAAGTTTATATATGATACTTCACATGTGTTGAATTGGAATTATTTGTAGGTTTTGTATCTTGGGGTAATGATAGTAGAACTAATCAGAGTAATTGACACTCACAAGCTTATTTTATTTAACTATTATATCTTCAATATACACCCTTGGAGAGATTTATTTAGGCTCCCTCCAATTGAGATACACAATGGGAACAACCCCAGGCTGTGGATCACCTATAATGGGGTTGGACCTTTGAATTAGGTTGGATTCATCTTGATGCTCACATAAACCAATATTGTCATAGGGAAAAGGGTTATATATTTGGTTAAGGGATCCTAAGAAGGCTAAAAGGTGATGCACCAAAGCTAAAATGGACACTCAAATATGCTTGAACCCATGCTAGATTAGTAGAAGATAACTATGGATTACACAATTTCATAATCTCACTAATTGCATAAATATTTCTTAGTAGAGGTTTAGAAAAAAAATGAATACAAACAAAGAGGAGTTATAAGACTCACTAAGAGATTACATCAATGGCAAAATAACACTAATCTAGACCTACAATATCTCAAAAACACCTTAAAAGAGGCAATCAAAAGGACAATGAACTAGGAATAATATCGTTCACTAATTCTTCATGCACAACCATACTAAGCACTAATCAAAGTCAAGAGATAAGCAAAACAATTATCTTATTAATTAAATAGGTAGTTATTTCAAAAAATTTATAGGGTTTATCCTAGTCAAATGAGTACACTTTTTCATCTCAATGAGTATCCTATCTCACAAAAAAGATAAAAAAAATCTAAAAAATCTAAGAACCCTTACAATGGAGAAGAGAGAAAGGGATAATATAGGATAAGTGGAGAAGAGAGAAGAGGGAGCATGTTATGAGAATAATCAATGAGATAATATCTTTCAAGGGGTGTTCTACCCTATTTTGGTCCAATCATGACTAGTTCATCATCAATAGTTATCCTTCATTAGCTCCAGTTAGTAATCATGTTCTTCTCATTAACTGAGAGAGATGCACTAGAAGACAAGAGTTTAGTTTGTGCATGATGATTAATAACCCTAATATGATAGGAAACCCTTATATGCATCTTAAAATAATTAAATTCTCTAATTACTTTTCTAACCACAATATCCTCCTTTCCATTCATTTTACACACCATCTACCATAAATCACTAACTATGAGGATGAAATCCTCATATCTCAAAACTAACAGAGTCATGACATGTATGCTTTGAGTGGTGGTTTGTCAATATATGACTTTGTTGAAGGATGATAAGCCCCCACCATATCTCATTTATCTACCCCTACACGAGAATCTAAATTTGGGCCCACTATAGATGAAAACTAATCCAAACTATTGTTTTTCCTATAATTTTAATCGACAAAAGAAGTTTACAAGGTGCATGTTGTTGATTTGACAATAAGTTCTCTCCTATTTCGTCTTTATTAGGTATAAAGGAAATAGTTTACCTCCATAGAGATTTACTATAAATGCTTGTTCTTGGTGTCCGCACTTTGGTTCAACTTGGATCCATCCTGTATCATATTTGAGCTTAGTTCCTTCATATTTACCTTTCCCAAGTTGAAGAATGCCATATCAACTTTCATTAAAAATATCCCAAGCTTGATCCTTTTCTTATTGGTTATCAAAACCTCACTCAGATCATTAATATATCAACCAATAGTGCATCATTGGTCCTAATTTACATGATAAAATGTTTTTCATCGATCTTCTACCAGTTTGAATGTGTTCATGCAACTTGTCAACCACACATCCATTCTCAGAATCTATTGACTATTTGACTATCTTTCATGTCATTGATCTTGATTGCATGATCAAATCCCAACCATTATATTTATTTTAACCCACTATTTTAAACTAAATGACTATTTCATGAGGGATAATTTTAACATTTGTGCTCCCATTATTTGATGTCCATGTGACCATATCTGACATTCGTGCAACTATCAAATTTAGACTCCAATGGTTTTTTGTTATGTTATAGATTTGACATCTACGCAACCATAATTTACATCCATGATACTATCATTTATGTTTGTATTCCCATAATAATTTAAACCCTTATGATTGTTTCCCAAGTTTTATTTTGACACTTACACAACCATTAATGATCTCCATGTGACCATATTTGATGTTTGTGAGGTTGTCACAGTTTGAAATCTAGTGTATTTTTTACATGTCTTAAATTTTAAACTCATGCAAATGTCTTATCTACTTCCCATGAATTTTCCCCACAAAAATAAAAATCTTTTAAACTTTATGTTTTATCCTTTTGCTTTAGACCTTTTATTTTACACATTTTATCTAACTAAAATGTGTCTTCAAAAAGATTGTCTTAGACAGTTTGTCTAGAAGAGTTACATCTTCTGTACTTTTGATTGAAAATTTTATTAAAAAAATATGTACTTAGTCTTTTAACTTTGTGACAATTTACTAAAAAAAATTCCAACACTTAGCCAAATAAACATTAAATATTTCCTAAGTGTAGACTAGTCTTTTAAGCTTGTAGGATCATCTGGACTTGTTCTTAAAACTGATCAAACACCATGAAAACCTACTCAAACCCTCCACCTTTTAATGTACACCTGATACTAAAATATTAATCAATCTATACTTTAAGCTAGTTAAAAGTGTTTCAAAAGTTTTGAAACAACATGATCTTCTCCTCAAGTCATTTGGTCCTTTCCATAGGAACTTTGCTCATTTCTTCAATTCTTTGTATGGATTTTTATACCATCGACCTCCTTAGGAAAAATTTTGTATGTGGTCCAAAATTAGCTAACATTTTTTGTGATATCTCAGGGAAGCATGTCTATTATGCTTGAAAACCCAGACCATTTTCCTTGTCTGATAGATTAGGAATGGAGTCAAATCTCTCTTCCAATGAACTAAAATTTATACAAGGATGACCTTTTCCTAAAAATGAATTCTTGAAGAAACAAGGAACAAAATAAACAAAAAAAAAGTACCTAAGGTAATTTAGAAAAGGAAACACACAACAAGAAAGGAACATGAACTAAGCACCTAGAGGAAAGAAAATAAAAATAAACTACTATGTACAAGATTGCAATTTAAAATCACCTCCTTCCTGGGTCAAATGGGAAACTTCTAGTGTCATCCACTTGTAACAATTCAATATGGAAAATACCTTGCTTTGGAGGTACCATAATTGGTGAACCATGTAGCTTAATGGCTAATCCTTTTGACATGCTTTCCAATAGATGAAATGGAATGAACATGTCTCCAATGTAGACATACTAGTCCAAGTCATTCAATCTTGGTTCATGTTGGACTATGGGAACACTTTATTGATGTTTATCATCACTCTTGAGAGAGACTTGCATGAAGAGTTCATTTAGGATCTTGGGAGTAAATGCACTTGGTTTAATTGATGGTTCAAAAAGACCATGTTCTTCCATCATGTGATTATGCAAATTATGACTGTTCATCTTTAGATCAACATATTCATATATTTTTATAAGAATGATATGCCCCTTGGCCTCTTCAAATAAATTTTTTAAGGAATTGAACCACTACCATAAATTTTTAGGCTCTTCACTAATATGCTTTTCAAAATACATTTTTTGAGCATTTGAGATGTCTTTGTCATCAACCTCATTCAAGATTTTATCTTATTTTTCAACTAAAAATGAGATTTTATATGAACATCCAAGGTATAACACATCAAATTTATCCCACTCAAGGTCTGATATGATTTCTTATAGCTCTAACATATCAGGGTTATCCTCAACTAACACCTCATCTTGAAGTGGACTAACCTCTAGTTCCTAGTTTTGATCTTCTTATTCATTTATGTAGAATCTACCTTCAATAGTAAATTCAAGGTCTACCTTATGTTCATATTAAGGATTTTCCTCTTCAAGCAAGTGTTCAACCTTAAGCTACTCCATTTCACTTAATAAATCCAAGCATAAAAGTTTCCATTGATCTTCTAAATCACTTGAGCTACCCTTGACCTCTATAATATGTTCATGAAGGCTATCCTCTTATTACTCACCAAGCTCCTATAAGTTTAAAGTTGAAACATGTTATTCCTTATGAATCTAGATACCTATCATTATTTCCTCATAATAGACACTTGCTTTATCCTATTTAGGCTCACTCATAACTATAAGTTCCTCCTCTATCTTTAGTAAATTGGGTTCTTTCTCCAAGAGGGAGATGGTGGGAGGCTGAATAAGTTCACCTTGCTTGTAGCTTAATGGAGTGTCCTTCCAAATAGTGACTTTGAATGGCTTATTTGGTGGCTATTTAAGAAAGGAAAGAGAGTCTCAAAACCTTTATACACCAAGATCATTGAGTTGAGAAATGGCTACTTTATTTACATTTGGTATAGCTAATTCTTTCTCAAAGACTACTTCTTGGATTGCCTCAACCATCACCTCCTCCTTATTTGTGCATATATGAAATTATTTCCATGATGGAAATGAGTATGGAGTAGACATTTTTCTACATTTTGAACAACTATAAGATAAGGTGGCCTTATGAGTAAGGACATGACATAACTAGGGTCAAATGTGTTGGAGAAGATCCATGATGGGATGGCTTCATGCTCTTGATTGAGAATGGGCATAGGGGTAAGAGATGGAAAAAATGTTTTCTTAAGTTTTACATACTCATATTCAAATTGTTAAAACACTTTTTCAATGGAGAATACCCACCCTTTCAATTCTTACTTCTTAGCCTGTGGATAGTCATCTTCTTCAATAAACATCCCCAGGTTCAAAAATTCTTGAAAGAATATCCTTATTCCCTCCATGACATGAATGGTAAATTATCATCCAAGTTCAACGCCCTCATTGAATTTCATGATTGTTCTACCTTGGTCTAGTATCACCTCTCCAATTTTTAATAAGAATGGAGTTTGATAGGGTTGACTAGGGGGTTGATTAATGACTCTTGAAGGTTGAGCTTGAGGCTCTTGGAATGGAGAGGACACATAAAATTGATCTAAATGAGATTATTGATCTTCATAAGATATTAACACATTTTATACACTCTAGATCATGCTTCTCATCATTATTATGTCCTTATTCTCATAAGATGACCATTTTCACCCTAAAAAACTTACCATCTATTCTTGAATAATTTAAGAGCACTCCTTACCTCTTATAGAACATGCATAGGGATGACTAGAAAAAACTCTGAAACCATACCAATATCCCTTATCAACTTAATATAAACTGATAACATTTTCTTAACTCCTAATAAGGACGTAATAGGATAAGCCTAGTCTTTACAAGTGGAATTAGAGTACATGTGAAGTATTAAGGGGCTCAATTCTTGGTTTGCCTTTGAGAAAAGACAAATGATAAGCTCTTGATCCATGATTATGGGTTATGATATAGGGTATAAGCCAATTGAAATAAAATTTTACCCTTTACTTTTCTCCATATTAGTTACATGTTGATTTTCCTTGAGAACAAGATCTTTAATATTGAACCCTCAAAATTTTAAGTGTTTATTATATGCACATTTGATTCATTCTTAATAGACACAAAGATGGGAAAGTGAAGCCAAATTATGCTCATCAAGTAGCTCAAGTTGAGCTAAATGTTATTGATGATGGTCATTTTCTAAAATAAGATCATGCAAAGATATGAAAAGAGAAGCTATTTGGACTTCAAGAGGTAATACAACCTTGGCTCCAAACATGAGAGAAAAATTTATAGCACCTATAGTGGTTAGAATTTTATTACAATATTCTCATAAGGTGAAAGGGATGTAAAAGTACCAATCTTGACCTAAGGCATTAACCATTCTAGTAAGCATGTTGTTAAGGGTTTTGTTAGAGGCTTTAGCTTGTCCATTTGCTTGTGGATGATAAGGTGATGAAAATTTAAGTTTAATACCAAATACATCATGAAGGACCTATACTTGTTTATTTTTTAGGTATTTTACATTATTGGTGATGATCTTATGGGGAACACCAAAATGACAGATGATATGATGGGTGATAAATTCAACAATCTTTTCACCTTTTGTCAAGACAAGAGGAATAGCTTCCACAAATTTGGTAAAATATTCAATCATGATAATGATAGAATGATGTCATTGTGAATAGTGTGGGGTTTATTTCATCGATAAGGTCTAGACCCCATTGTGAAAAGGGCCAAAATTCTACAAAAATGTGAAGACTATTGCTAGGTACATGATGTAAATTAGTATATTATTGACACTTGACACACTTTTTCACATAATCACAATAGTTTTGGTTAAGTGTGGGCTAGTAGTAGCCTAGGTGGAGGATGCACTTAGCCATAATGAGTACAATAAAGTGGCCCCCACAAATACCCTCATGTGTCTCCTTGATAGTGTGAGAGGATTTTGGACCATGAAGGAAACAAAATAGGAGGCCATCAAAACCATCTTTATAAATAATTCCTACCATAATGGTGTAACCAGAGGTGATCTGAATAAATGCCTAATGGGAATTTATAGAGAGGCTAGATGCAACTATGCTAAGGTGAAATTAGTTGAATGTTTGTTGATACCAGAGGTCAGGTAGGATTTCCTCCACACTAAAGATGGTTGGAGTGTTTGATTTAGTGTAGGAGGGTTCAATGAGGTGATGGATAATGACTGATACTTTAGAGTTATAGGGTGTTGATAGGATCTGAGAGGTAAGAGAAGCCTTGGTATCAAAAAAATTTTTGGTAGATTATGGGGTGGTTTGAATATGGTAGTTCTTGAATGATGCTAACATTTATATAACTAGTTACCTATATAGCTATAAAATCTCATTCTTACACTGGTAAATTTAAATGACTTGGTTAACCACAAGTTAGGAGTCACCAAAGATATTGATTATTCTAAATCCTAAGGCTAAGGTAGTTTGGAGACCTATTATTAGGGCTTCATACTTGGACACATTACTTATACATTCAAATTTGAGTTTAAATGATAAAGAAAGTGGTTCATTAATAAGCAGGATAAGGATGTTACTGGCTCCCCAAACACATTGACATTTGGAACCATAAAACAAAATGGTTACTTGATTGGTGAAATCCACTTGAGATAGGCTTGCAATAGACTCATTTGGAAACTCAAGAGAAAGAGTTTGGTTATTTGTTAGGGGTGCATCAACTAATTGGTTGGTAATGACTTGCCTTTTGATCAATTTTTGCTAGAAGAACTCAAAGTCAAACTAAGTTAAAATCATGAGCCACTTAGCTATACACTAGTATTGGTATTGTTTGGAGTGCATTTAATTCAGTGGGTTGATATTAGTTATGACAAAAGTTTTATGGTTAAAAAGGTAGTGGTAAATTTTGGTGGCCATAAGGACTAGATCGAAGCACAATTTCTCAGCATGTATGTATCGAGTCTCATAATCAACAAGTACGTGGATAATGTAATATATGGCTTGATATTTGCATTGGTAATCTTGATGGGCAAGCATTTTCCCTAGAAAATGGTTAGTGGTAGAGATATAAAGGTATAAAGTTTGGTCATCAGTAGGAGGTGTGAGGATAGGTGGAGATAAAAGGTAATCTTTGAGTGCATCAAAGGACTTTTGATAATAAAAATTCCATGTAAAATATGTGTCCTTTTTCAAGAGGTGGTGGAAGGGTTGACACTAATCAAAGAGCTAAGAGATAAAATGGCTAATATATTGGAGGTTCCCCTACAAACTACATAATTTCTTAAGATTTCTTAGAGATAGCATCTCAAGGAGGGATTTGATTTTATTTGGGTCAACCTCAACTCCTCAAAGGGAAATGATGAAGCCTATAATTTTGCTTGATAGGACCCAAAAAATGCATTTCTTAGGATTGAGGTAGACATGATAATGGATAAGTCACTCAAATATAATCTTGAGAATAGTTAAGTAGTCTTTGTGAAGTTTGGACTTCTCGGTAAGGTCATCCACATAGTCTTCGATGATTGTATAAATAAGGTCATGGAAAATATAGGTCATGACATGTGGCTGGGTTGCACCAATATTCATAAGACTAAAGGGAATGACTCTATAACAAAAATTCCCCCATAGGGTGATAAAGTCAATCTTGTGTTGATCTTTAGGGGTAATTAGAATTTTATTATAACTTGAGAATCTATCTATGATTGAAAACATCTCGTGGCCTTCTATGAAATCAACAAGTTGGTCATTACTAAGTAGAGGAAAGTTAGCCTTTGGGTAGTGAGGTTGAGGTCATGAAAGACCACATAGATACATAGTCCATTGAGCGGCATGACGTTTGAAACCCATTGAGTATAATCAATGGGTTGAATAATGTTTATAGAAAAGAGGTGTTAGAGATCTTCTCTTACAAGGAGATCTATGCAAAGATACATATAGTAGAGTTTTTGTTTGACAGGCTTTACAACATGATGAGTCATAATGTTATGGGTGGCAATGGCTAGGTCGATACTAGGCATGTTACTATATGACTAGGTGAATGCAATACTATGATATTATAGAAAGATAGAGAAGTCCTACAATTCCTTAAGGGCAAGAGATTGGCCAAGTTTGATGACATGGGGTTTTTCTAGAGTGCCTATGTCAATATATTTGATGGGATCATTCAACATGGTTGAGGTCTTTGAGGGTAAGGATTTGTGGATGGAGCAATTATGTACACTAAGTTAGGTAAGAATAGAGTCATCATCCTGACATTGAATAATGTGAATGGTAGAAGAGTCACTTCGTACTAGTTTAAGATGGATTAAAGGGATGGATATGGGTGACCCTTTTTTTTTTAATTTAGGGGGTATAGGGTAATCATGTTGATGAAAAAAAATTAGGTGGGATGATGTCCTCATTCTCACACTCAGGTGTAGGAGGTGTTGGTGAGGAAGGGGTCTCTTCTTCAATAATGGTAGCAATAGGTTGTTTGGATTTCTTCTTATTGGGTAGATTAAATCCAAGGCCATGTTTCTCATGAAGATTTAGAGTCTAAATATAGGTCAATGTGTGTGGGCCATGATCATAACATCCTAAACCGAATTCTTTCTAGGCACACCTATGAAGGTATAGTTTAACAAAGTTTGGGTTGTCCAAATAAGAGAAGGTAGAGATGAATGGTTGAGGAGAAGAGGGTGTCATGGAAAAATTAACTGGTTTATTAATTCCTTCATAGATAAAGTGGATTTGATAGATGGGAGGTCCCAAAAGAATAATGTCTCCAATGTTGGGATCATAACCTAGTTGATGGTTGAGCCTTCAATATTCTTAAGAAGTTTGGAAGGCATCAAGGGTAAGGAGATAGTATTCTTAAAGGGTAAGGAATTGGAAGGTAGGCTCCAAGGGATTAGAGATGGGTATTTGGTCTATATGAATAAATGAACTTGTAGATGCCTTAATGAAATGGGAAGTAATGGATCTAGTTTTCATAGTTGAGGGTTTGGTGGTGGATGTTTGTGGTGCTTTGGATGGAGGTAGGAGAATGTCATTAGGTTTATAGGGCATATTTCATGTCATAAAAGGTCCAAGATTATCTTGTATGATAACAACTTGACCTTTGTGTTCAAAATTAACATAATGATGGAGGGTGGAAGGTACATAACCCATGGCATAGATCCAAAGTCTCCCTAGTAAAACATTATACTAGAATTCACCTTCAACCACATAAAAGAGTTTAGGGAATATGAAAGGTCTTATATAAATGTGAAGGATGATAGTTCCCAAGGTAGTGTTCATAATGTCATTAAGGATATAAGGATGGCTAAAGTTTTAGACATGACATTGTTTGGTAGCTTGAGTTGCTCATAGTTATCAGAAGAGATGATGTTGATACTAGCTCCCCCATCACTCATAACCCATTTGATGTGGGATGTAATAAAAAGAGATCGATATGGGTCCTTAGGATGGATAGAAGATATCTCCAAGTACTTAAATGTAGCAAAGGTGGAGAGTTTGAGAGCACCTATGAAGGCCTCTATAGGTTGAGAGTCTCCTAGTATAACCTTAATAGCTTGCATAGCCTCTATCATGGCCTGAAGATGGTGGGGTGAGGTGGAAATGAGGTTTTATAGGTTCATATTAGTTAGGGTCCAATGAATTTGTTTAAGAATGGCCCTCTAGATGGATTAAAATGGGTTAGCCTCTAAGGTGCCTAAGATGGTAACTTTAGGCTTAGCTATAGATATGGAGGTTTGGATCTCATTTGTTTTAGGTGGAGTTGGTGGGTATGTCCATGGAATGGACACTTTGGCCTTCCATTTATCATTTTTTTATGATCATGTGACCACATTAATGGTATGGATAGAGGGGCAAGGTGTTATGGGGGTTTAGTAGATTCTATGTCACTATGAGGTGATAGTGGAGGATTAGGAATGTGTTGACAAATGGATATTGGGTGTACTGGCAAAGGAATGGGTGGAAGATCATCTATTAAAAGATCATCCTTATAATATAATTTGTGGATAATGGATTGGAGATATTTTAAAATTTTTATGTCATGCCCAAGGAATTTGAAAGTCATTATACTAGGTTAGTTTTAGACTAAGACGATCAAAAGGTCTGATAGGAGGTACTATGAGGCAGGAGGTCTACTATAATATTTGAATAATGATTATATAAGATTTTTATAGAGGTAATAAAGGTGTAGGGATCATGGTTTAGTTTGGTAAGATGGGTGTGTTGGTGGAAATAGTTTTGGTGAGAGATAGTTTGGGTAAGGTGGAGTTTCTGGTTGATGGCTTTGGTTTGGGTATGCTGGGAGTTGAGGTGGTTGAGTTTGATGGTCTGATTATTAGTAATGTAGGAAGGATTGATGCATTAGATAATAAGTGGGCTAGCATAACCAATGGTAGTGGGTGACATATGTTAAAGGGGGGTTACTTTTTAAGCAAAGTGGAAGGGTGAGGCCCTAAGATAGAGGGCAAGGTAAAGGGATGTAGAGTTTTAGTCATGCATCCCTTCAATATTTTCATCCCCTTAGTTGGTGTGGGTTGGGACCTAGGAATAGGCTTGGGCAAGGTTAATTCCACTTTCTAGGATGGGTCAACCAAAATTTGAGTAGGTAAGGCACCAAGATTTTTGAAATTTTTGGTTGGTGGTGTGGTCATTAGAGAGGAAGTTATGTTAGTTAATTGAGAAGGTGAGGGGTTGGTAGAAGTTTTGAATGGTTTGAGATGTGGTGGGGAAATGATGGATTGGTTAGTTAGAGGCATGATAGAAGGTTTAGCTTTGTTGATATAGGGAATCCCTAACTATTTATATAAAGTGGTCTGATCCATGTTTGGTTTTGTAGCCATACCTAACTTTTGAATTAGTTTAAAAAAAGGTTTGTATACTGGTCTAGCCTCCTAGGTAGTAGGTGTTGAGGAAATACCTATGGGTTGAGGAGGAGGGTTGATAGCCTCATTAATTTCCTTAAAAAAGGGAGGTAAGTTCAAGCTGGGTGGTCACTCTGTGAGGGGTGTTTGTGAAAAAGTTGCTCCCCTGAGCAAGATGTCCATAGTTATGTCTTAGTTTGTAGTTAGGGGAGATGGTAGGCTAGGAATAGTTGTTTTTTGGGGTTATATATCCAAATGGGTGATTGATGATTCCAAGGCCTTTATGATTGAAGCTAAGGAAAAGTGAATCTCCTTGGTCTGGGCCTTTTAAAGAAGGGAAAGTGAATCCACCACCTTGGTAGATGAGGTGGGGAAAAAGCAAGTAGGTTGGATGATAGGTGTATCAAGGACCATATTGACCATGTGGACATCATGATAATATTCAGGTTGTGTATCCTCAGTTTTGATAGGGGCATGGTTGAAAAGAGGATTCTTGAAGATGTCAAGAGCTTGATTTTAAGGGGCATTACGATTATCCAACACGAGTTCCCATTTATTGATAAGACTCTGAATAACATTCTTGAAAGTATTACATCGACTAACATTATGTTTAATTACCTAATGAAAATCATAAAGGTAATTCTCATTATACCAAGTAGGTGTTAGAAGTGAATAATAAAACTCTTGGGGAGGTTTCATGGGTAGAATCTATATAAGATTAGCTTTTAGTAACTTTTATAGAACTAAGGCATAAGATTCTCCAAGTGGAGTGAATTTTTTTTGGTTGCTTTAGTTTGGGTTCTACGAGATTTGGTTAGAGGGATTGGGAGAATTTTATTGATTAACATTAGGTGGTGGGGAAAGCTTAAGGATAACTACATTTTTAGTTCCCTTGTTCTTAGTCTTAGATTTAGCTTGATTTCCCATTTTAAAGGAGGCTTCATTAGTATTGAAGGTAGAGTTCTTGTTTTTGAAATTTAGTTTACCCTCATATATTGCTTGGTTTTATAACTTGTGTGCCATGGTAAAAGCTTTATCAAAAAATTTGAAGCTTTGGACACATAATGTAGAAGAGATATGTTTGGTACAAGCTTGAGCGAAAAGCTTTATAAGTTTGGGTTGAGGAAAGGAGAATGAAATTTGATTAATCAGGCTTCTCCAATGAGTGATGAAATTAGAAATGGACTTATCATCAAATTTCCTGATAGAATAGAGGTTAGTGATAGAAACCTTGTTGGGAATGTTAATGAAAAAGTGATCTAATAAGACTTGTGCTAGTTGGGTGAAAGAAAAGATGGAATTCTTGGTGAGGGCACTATACTAGTTGAGGGTTGGGCTAGATAAAGACATGGGGAAGGTTTAGAGGAGAAATGCATCATTTTAAGAAATCATTTAACATGCAACCCTAAAATTTCTAAGGTGTTGCTAGGGGTCCTCCTTACATTGAAATTTGGTAAATTTTAGAAGCTCCCATTGAGGAGGGTAAGGTTTGATGAGGACAAAATGATGAATAGGTTCATTAAAAATATGACCATAGGATAGGATGTTATGATCCCATAAAATGGATGAATCAATGTTGGTCATCTTATCCATGAGAATTTTCATTAGGTCAGTTTGAGCTGGTGCACCAAAAATATTTTAAGGCTAATATTGTGGTTGAGGTTGGGCAACATATTAGTAATTATTTGGCAGTTCAAAGGCTACTACATATTATAATATGGATGTTAGAGGTTGGTTAGGGTAGGTGGATGATGGCGGTTGGGTAGTGGGTACATACCCTTGTGGGTTAGGGGTGTATCCTAGATTGGGTGCAATGGGTAATTATTGTGGAGTCCTTATGGACTGGGCATGGGTGGTAGTTGGGTTAGTGACAAGAGGTAAGGTAGTCACCTTTGTGCTAATGGGTGGTGAAGTAAAAGTGATAGATACCCATAATATTGTTAAAGGGGTATTGATTGATGGGTTAGGTTTGATAGAGGGGAGGTTGGTAGTGTCAATCATGGGTGATCCCATAATAAGTGGAGTATGATAGGTTAATGGTTGGGTTTTCCCCAAGGTAGAGGAGTCATTGGTAGAGGGGAAAGGTGTAAGTGTAGCAGTTGGTTGAATAGGTTGGTTTTTCATTGTGGCATTAAAGGGGTTAGTAGATGAAGATGCCTAGGTAGTTTAAGGTTGGGTGGTGATCATGACAATAGGGATACCCTTCATAAGGTGGGATGGCATGCCATAAGGAAGATCTTGAGTTGGAGTTGAAACTAGGATATGGTCAAGGGAGGTGTTAAGGCAATGTTGAAGGGATATTGAATTGTTATCTAAAAAAGTGGTAAAATCCATGTATCCTTAGGGAAATACCCAAGGAAAAGTATGGGTTCCCAATAGATGAGGTGAATCTTTAGCCTTAGAGATGTACTCCATAGATGAGGAGGTAGAAGAGGTTGATTTAAGTGATGGGTTATGCTCTAATAGGTCTCTTTGCTACTGTGAGTGAGAACCATACAAGAAAAATGGGAAAGAAAACAAGAAAAAATTCACCACTCAGAAAATAAAAAAGACAAGAAAATGATCAAGGCAATCAAGAAATACACTATGAAGTATGTTAATCCTAGAGGTTAGTTTTAATCTTTCTTTTGTCTTATGCCTTAGTTTGTGTGATAGAAGTTGTCTTGTAGATTAGGTACTATAGAGGTAGTTTATGTTTGGTTTTGGGTTATTGTGGTTCTCAAAATAATCTATATTGGAATCAATATGTGGCTTGGTATTGGGGCTTAACCCATCACTTCATAGTCTTGTAGTGATAAGGGTGTCAGGTGCTTAGCCAATATCTATTGATATCCAGAGTTTATACTCAACTAGAGAGCTAAGTTAGTTTTCCCCTTGGTAATGACCTCTAAGTAGGATTTCTAAGAAAAGGGTAAGGTGACTTCTAGGTAATGAAATCCTAGTTGGGCCTTGTCTTAAATTATTGTGATGTTTGATTGATGAATGTGGTTCGGCTAATGTGTGAAACAAAAGTGATGCTATAGTAAGATTATTGTGCTTTAATTTAAAGTTAACTAATGTTAAAAACAAGTAATGGATGTAATTTATTTTAAACCCAAAATAAATTTTAGTTTCAATTATGAGCATAGATAGAGAGAAGAGCATATAAATAGAAATAAAATGTGAGTAAAGATTCTAGGTTCCATCAAGTGTACCATATTGTCTCATGTAAATTTTCACTTAGGTTATAAAAAAAAGATAAAATAAAATTGATATAGGTATGTTTTAATAACTTTTTTGGTTGTGTATGCATTGAATTAGAAGATTATGAAGAGCTCCTCTTTATCTTGGGAGGAAGACCTAAAAATAATAAATAACTAAAGCAAACTTGTTTATTAGATAGATGGTTGGGTGGATTGCCTAGCAATAGGTAGATCCTATAAGCAATAGCTTACTTAGAGGCTATCAATCTACACATTTTAAATAATTAAGTTGATAAAATTGGAAATAAGATACTTGCATCAATCTAAAACTAAACATAGGAATGCTTTCTAAGAAAATAGACTAGAAATGATAAAATTAGTGATAAACTAATTAATACTAGTACTAAGGGGTTGAGGTATACTTTATAAAATTTGAAAGGGGTCTGTAATTGGTTAGAAACATAGAAAATTGGATTTGATTGGGTGTAGGTGGGTGAAAATAGGTTTCTAGGTTTTGGTTCCATAGGTGACCATCAATAGTTATGCTTGACCATCAGTCATTGGGGTCTGACCATTGGTAGTTAACTATAGAATTTTGGGTTTGATAAATAAGTGAATGATGGGATCTCATAGATGGATTTCAAGAGTTGGGCAAGTGATGCGTTGATTTCAAAATGGAATTAAAGCACACTAATGTTGATAAACAAGTACTTGTCTTACCAAAAGCTGATTAGGTGGATAGTTAATGTAGTTAGTTTGTTGGTGGAATCTAGATGGATTATGATAGAGTAATGGTACCTAAGAGCTTGGTTTAGAGGTGATGGTAAGTCAGCTCCTAATAAGATGGATGATAATGCTTGATAAAGTTGATGAGATTGATTGACCTACTAGATAAAAATCCTAAATTCTTGATCTCTTGATAGCTATTGTAGATGGATTTAACCTCCCAAGCCTCTCTCTTTTATAGGCACAAGCAAGAGGTGGAAGTGAAGGTGTAAAAAGGCCATCTAAATATAATTTGTCTATGTAAAGGCTCACAACATGAATTAAAATAGTTTATATTTAGAAGAGGGTCAATGAAGCTTACATTATTTTGGTGAAAAGGTGGATCCTGACCGTCAATGGTCACCCTGATCATCGATAGTCAAGGTCCATAAGAAAAGGATCCTGAAGGTCAGGGTTCTTCAATTTGGTGAAATTGAGTGCAGATGGGTTTGGTGAGGTTAGATAGGTGTAGGTTGGTCCTCAGAGGGTCATAGGTGGATCGAAGGGTATTATTAACATTTGTAAGCATAGGTGTGCATATTTTTGGTGTCTACAATTGACACTAGAATTCACCAGAATAGATCTTACAAAAAGAGATTGTTAGAGGTTTCAATATTGTAAAAAATGTTCACCAAATGAATTTGATATACTACCAAAATATGTAGTGTACCAGGGGTTATCAAGGAACACAACAACTAAAGAATTAGGATCTACACCATACCCTCCCCACCATACTACTGACTGGGTGGAATGACACAAAAATGTTTGTATGAGTGGGCTAAATCCACTACTTAAACATTAACATGTTATCATTATATTTAGAAGAATAGATAATCTTCAGAAGGAGATCAATTTATACAATAAATCTTAAGGATACTATCAACTATCAAAAAAGTGTTGAAGATACAGATCAAATATCTCTGAAGAAGATGTCTCTGGTGGTAATGGGAAAGTCAAGCAACTAAAAGAGTGAAAAGGTGCCTAGAACAGAGCA
Source organism: Torreya grandis (assembly GCA_037957365.1). Classification (NCBI taxonomy): domain Eukaryota; kingdom Viridiplantae; phylum Streptophyta; class Pinopsida; order Cupressales; family Taxaceae; genus Torreya; species Torreya grandis. Next base: position 293,276 of record JARHVA010006374.1, on the reverse strand, counting down.
CAAAAATACAAGAAAGTCGAGAAATTTGAATCATCAAACCCCACAAGGTACTTTATAACTCAATGTGTGTACAAAAAAATTAAAAAAATAAAGAATGCCAAATAATGCAAGAAACCATATAATGTTGTTAATATGTAGAAGATGCCATCAAGAACAAGATAGTTACTCCTAAAATAAGGGATCAGTGTGTAGACAAAAACATAATTGATACAAAAAATGTACTCAAGAATGTAAGACGTTGGGATATACTAAAAATGCATCCATGAGTAGAAAAAGTGGCACTAAAATATAATTCACACTCAAAATAGGGCATCAAACTTTGTCATAAATATTTCTATGTGTAAATTGTACAAAAATTAAATGAAGTTTTTTTATGAGGGGGTCTTACCACTTGTGAGACTGGACCTCACCCTCCTTTGACAAGTGAGAGTGAAAGAGGGAATTAAAATGACAAATAATGAAAATTTTTTATGAAAGGTGCCAAGGGCACTCAAAATGTCCACAAAATAAAATTGTCACCATAAAAAAATGCTATAAATTCCCCCACAAAAAATTACATCTTCATTTTAAAAATAAATTTCCCCTCCTCAAATAATTACCCCCACTTAAATAAAGATGTCCATAAATAATAATAATAATACTTCACCACTTTTAAATAATTTCTCATGCTTTTAATGACTCAATCCCCACTTAATATAAGTTTCACCACTTGAAATTTAAAAAAAAAACATCTTTATTATTTTAATATTTCACCACCAAACAGTAAAACACCACTATTAATATATTGTTTGTAAAAACCAAAATTCGATACCATGATGGAGTAATATAAGCACTCATGCAACCACAAGATCAATTTTCCACACCATTACCATAGTTCCAATAACACAAACATTACACACCATATTAAATATTCATAATAAAGTCTCTAAAATGTATTCACATCATCTGTGTGGGTCTCCATAATTGACCAAGTTAAAATACATGGGAGTGCCTATTAAGTAGGGAAGGTATGTTATTTTGTGAAAAAAATTATTATTACACAAATAACCTATAAAATATGAGTATCTATTATTATTTTGCATTCAAAAAACACATGCACAAAATAGAATAACATCTCCAATAATAAACAAACAACTCCCAAATCAAGCTTATACTCTTTACTCCAATAGTAAATTACACCATGGGTATTTAAGCATGATCAAGAGGAAGAAGTCGTTCATAGTTTATTATTACATAATTTTTGTTTCTAGCTCATCAGGATGGGAGGGGATCATATGAGAGTTGAGCCTATTATTTTAGGCTATGTAAGGGAGGATAAGGAATTTTATCAATTTCTTTAGGTACGAGGAATGGTTGACTTCATGAAACATATAGAGGCATGATAAACATATATCATATGCCTTTATGAAGGGATGAAATAATATAATGATGGTCTTCAATAGAGTGTTAATAGAAATCATAGAGGAGATTTTAGCTCAGGTTACAAGGCTTAGAGTGGAGGACACCAAGATTTTTAAAACATGTAAGGATTTTAAGGATGAAAAAGATATGTTTTTTCTTGATGGTGAATAACTCATTCTGTTGCACAATGGATTCTCATGGGAAGAATTCCCTTGACTATTTGATGAAGTTGTTAAATAGATCATGCATTAAATTATGCTTGAAGGTAGGAAGAACATTGTCCACATGTCTCATTTTATCCTTATTAATTACTTTAGGCATCATATTCATTTAGGTATTCCGTTTTACATTCTACATTCCTTTGAGATATCAGCCATGTATGTAAAAAGGGGAATAAAAACAACCCCTCCATCATATTGTTATTTTCATGATCCACATGTATTTCAAGGGTATGAACACAAGTCTAGGATTATTCCCTATGATAGGAAAGTAGGACATTTTTATAGTTTCTATAAACATAAATTGATAAGTGATTTGAAATTGAAGAGGCAAGTTCAAGGTGGAGAATTAAACCTAGACTATAGAGGTGATTCAAAGGACAATCTACCAGATATCCAAGAAGATAATGAGGATAAGGTTATTGAGGGTCTTCATTTTCTCAAGTCCACAACTTACTTTCCAACTTTGGAGGCTAAGAAGTTTGGAAAATGTGAATTTGAGTAGGGGTAATTGTAAATGAAGACATCACCCATCCGAAGGTGTATACTTTTATTAGCAAAGATATCCCTAATGTTGAGTTTGATATTGTAGATAAAAACTTAAAAATCTAATGTATGGAAGCTAAAATTGAGGAAGAGATTGAGCTTCAAAAATTGATCCTTGAATGGTTCAAGTGGGAACATTCTTCCTTAAGAAATAAGTCAAAACCTTTTTTTCAAAAAAATTCCATCAATAGAGTGTGATTGACCAAAAGGAAATATAAAATTAAGTAAAGAGGCTCATAGATAGAGTTATATACTATAGTATGAAAATAATGGGCTGAAGGACAATATTAAAATTCTTGTGGCATTGAGCAAAGTATTCATGAAAGACAATTTTGTCACAATAGAGTCTGTTAGGGTTCTTTTGGGAGATATTAAGAAATAAGGCAAGATTAAAAAGAAAGTTAAATGTAATGAGTGTGATAAGGAGATTGGGAAGACCTCTTAGACGCATCATTAGATGGGCATGAAACTGAAAATAATGATCAACAACTGGGAAGAGGCCTTTGAAAGCTAAAAAATCTAACTGTTTTCTTGTTTTTGTGTTGATTTTGTATTGTTTTCCTTTTGTAACATTATTTATTTATTTTATAATAAAATTTTTTGAATTTAAATGCTTTGGAAATTTCATCTCTTGCATAAGGTTAGTGCCTTAATTTAAAAAACCCTATTTTACTTATAGTAAAACTATTAAAAAAAAAACATACACTAAGAAGCAAATCTTACACTTATAATAATTTTTTGTAGATTTGTCCCTCCCCCCAACCACCCCTAAAAAAAATCATTTGAACCTAGATCAATGTGTTTGAGTGTTGGCCCCCTATTTAAAAATATAAACCCTACAAAATATCCCAACTTGACCAAGGTTCCTTATTTCTTAAAATGTATTCACTACACCATATGGTTGTCAAAGATGTAACCTAAAGTTAAAATACTATATAAGCCTTTTGTATTTTTAGTGTTTAATTGAAATATTATATAATTAGTATAAAATAAACATTTGAAACACAGAAAGAAGAACATAAACATAAAATATTTAGGTAAGTATCTAAATAATTCTCGTATCACAACATATTTCAAAATAAAAATCAAATTACAACTATTTATAAACAAGTAGCTTGGATGGCTTAAGTACCTATCCTTGCATTGACTTTGTGGAAATATTTGTTTTTATAATATAAATTTAGGCTGAAATCATATAAAATTTGTATCCTTACACTTATGTCTCATTCTTCATGATTGAAAAATTGTACTCATAGTGATGCCCCATACCCATATGTACAATGTATTCTACAATGCTTACTAATGGATGTTATTATTAGATGCTACATAATATAGTGATACATGTGCATTATTTCAAATCATTTATATAGATCATGACTATAATATAGTCATTGGCATTAACCTTAGTCTTTATCCTTAAAGTAATGACCAAGGTTAAATTTTGAGGAGGAGATAGAGAGAATCTTCAGAACATATATATATGCCATATTTATGGCTCATTTTGATCATGAGTCCACTTAACTGGTGGCATAATTTTTTCCCCAAAACCATGGACATTTTTATAATTTTTATCACCATAAGTGTTTGATTAGGTGTTATAAGACAAAGTGAAATTTCTACCCTTTATATCAATCTTATGATCAATGAAAAATTTGATAAACTTCTTGTAAGTTATGATAAGCAACCTTGCCCCACTGTAATAGCCTTCATTTTACACCATATTTACCTAAAAAAAAGACATTTTGAATTATGATTTCGCATTCACATACTCACACCAATTGTATATAAGAAGTTTCTGAATAAAATAAAAAGAAACTGGATGAGCTATACCTAAAAAGAGTAAGTACCATGCACTGGTAAATTATCTCTAAGATCAAGATCTACAAATGGGTACTTGTGAAAAAATATAATGGCATTGAATAAAAAAACTAAGAAAGTGCACCCATCAGGTGGTCAATAGATTTGACTTTGACCGAATCATTATATGGGTGTGGTTTAATGATAAGGTCTTATGATGGCTTGAGGTGAGCAGTGGCCCAAAAAATTTCAAGGACAACTAAGACTGTACGGGTATAATAGTCATCACTGGGATTGTCTAATAGTCCAACTCTAGCATATGCTTAATGATTTATGTAATTTTCTTTGATTAAACCCATGTTGGTTAAAATACCCAAGAATTTAGATTGCCAATCCACTAAAGATGAAGATCTTGCTTGGGTTCTAGTAACTTTCTCTTATGTGGTCCTTGACAACATCCAATGATATATACCAAAGCATAAAAAATATAATCCCACATATTCTTGAAACATCTTCCACTCATTTAGTTAATAATCTATTTACACTCTAAACCTCCAAAACTAAACATAATGTAGTGTGTTTGAGTAGTAGCAACAAATGATAGATCTCTACATTTAGAATGTCCAATGTATATAATTACTAACACAATTTCCCAATAAATTAGTTGCTCATTTTATCTTTTGACACCAATGCTTTTGGATTGAATTCCATTTTTGGTGATGTTTTCTCATAATGCTAAGTCAGTATCACCTTTTTTACTAAAAAGTAGTTGTAATGACTCCTAACAGAGCTTAATTTTTCGTAGGCATATACTTTAATTTTTATATTTTTGAAGTAGAATATAAATTTTTTTTGTGTCAATTTGTATTGACATAATATAATCTATTATATTTTGTAAACATGTAAATTTTTTTGCATTGTGTAAATTTTGTCTGAATGCAAGAAATATTTACATTTATATTTGTATTATGGATCTTTATATGATTTTTATTAATATGATACAAACAGTTGTACCATATTTTTCTCTTCATGAATATATTTATTGACTAAATAACCTTATTAGAATCATGAGTTATTGATAAAATTGTGTGACCTTGGCCAAATGTCATCCTAATCTTAAACACAATTATGTTCCACTAGCCTATGTCATATGACACCATTAACATCCCTATGTGCAGGCTGGTAGAATTGTCAACCTTTTTGGGTAACAAAAATCTATTATAGATCCAATAATTTTTTCAATCTTGACTCTTAGTAATGTGTCTACCAACAAGAGAAACAAATGGCAACAAGCCCAGATGTCATCAAAGTCACCTGTACCCATTCCATAGATAAAAAATATAGCTAATTAATGGCAATGATATTTTTATTCAAAACTTGCCAAAAACCTTTATTGAATCCTAATACCCAAGGAAAATAAGGGGAATCTTGAAACCCAAAATTTAAATTCTTTATTTCCATGCAATGTAGACCTAAGAAAAAAGTTGGCAAATCCTATAACCAAAAAGGAGAAAAGTAACCTATAAATAAATAGTCTTTGGAGCATCATCTATTCTTGTTAGTTATGACCATAACCTCCAAAATGTCTCCATATTTTTCAAATTAATGCCTCATGGTATACCCCTACCCTTACAATTTCCAATTACATTTCCTAAAAAATCTCTAGAGCCTTCTTACAGTGCCCATTTTGTTCAACTCCTACAATAAGTGCATTCCATGAAATCAAATTTGGTTGAGGCATTTATTTGAAAATTTTCAAGTCCTCATCAACAAACCCATTTTGTGCATATCCTAAAATAATTATTTTCTAAGACACATCATCTGGTTAATGCATTTTATCAAACACATTATGTGCCATATCTATGCTTCCACATTTTGCATACATGTCTATCAAAGAATTTACTACCATGTGAACAAACCAATATGAAATCCCCATTATTTCTCCATGGATATCCAAACCTTACTTCATAGCTACCAAATTAACACATGATAAGAGAATAAAATCAAAGGTTGTGGAGTTTGGCCTCATACCCATTGATTGCATTTGTTAAAAAAGTTTGACAAATTCCTCATCATGTAACATTTCAACTTTGGCATATGCCTAATGCTCTATCTAATTTTATTTTATTACACCCATGTTGGTTAAATGATTCAATCTAACTTTGAAAAAGGCTAAAATCCATGTATCTATGGTAGCCACTATCAATTGAGATTGAGCGTGCCCAAGCTTATGCATATTTATGCATAACAAACTAGTCCCATTCTTCTTGATGATACAACAAATGAGAGGACATTTCATGGTTTTGAATTGGTGTTACAAAGGGTTATTGTTAGGGTGGTCTTGCCACTACCTCCCATGGCAACAAGTGAAATGTCTTTGAGGAAAAAATGCTTCCTCAGCTCATCAACTAAAATATACAAACCCACTTGAAATTTAGGTAATTAGGGAATCTACCATAAAATTTTAGGGCACAATTCCATTTGGCAATGGGAAACACATGTTGGATACTCCATTCATCCATAACCACCTGATTTATCTCCACTCTTATCCTAACAAAACATATAACATATAAAACACAAAGCCATTTCATTGTCCTGAACAAAAAAATTTATTTCTTACTTAGTATTAACTGGAAAAATATTTGTTTATTACCTAAAACATTTAGAAAGATTAAATATGTAATGCAAAAGATGTTTTCATTGGCTGGTAGGAAAGATTTGACTAAAGTAAATGTTTTAGATGATTACAATATTATTGGGTAGGTCTTAATAAACCTTAGACATGATTCTATGAAATACAAGTCTCCCAACTTATGCCATGTGCCTAAAAAATAAAATTTAGCAGTTGATCATTATATGTGTGGACTTTATCATATGTCTAATTTAAAATGGTAGGTATATAGTGATCAACTAATGTACATCACCATTACCCCCATATCAAAATGACTATCAAACTTCTCACTTAATATTATCACAAGCTCTTGGTTTTATTCTAGAATTCGAATACTCAAAATTCAACATTATTTTATGAATTAATAATCCTTCATATGATCTATAATATAGTTTCATCTACTAAATGATAAAAAATGCTAACACCATTAAGAAATACATAAACTAATACATTAAATGAGTTAAATAAAATGGATTCACATATAATGGGGAGTGATAACATTAATATTATTTTTATAAGTTAAAAATAAATTATAATTTATACTGATTATTTATATAATTTATGTATGCTAGTAAAATATAATAAGTAATTAAACATAATTAATAAATTAAACTGTTATCATCTTAATTTCTACATGTACAAATTCATCAAATCGTGGAGTAGAATATGAATGAATTGATTAGGATAAGCCCACCTAACTAGTCCTCTGATCTCAATCATCAATGGCCCTCACCAACCCAACCATCAATAGGATGGTGGTTTTGATAAGCAATAATATGAAGATAATTCTAAGCAATAAGATTTATAATAAAAGAGACATCTCAAAATAATAAAAAATACAAGAAGATAACTATACAATTCTGAGGTGAGATGGGAATAATTAATTCATCCTTAATATATATCAGAAATAGGGAATGTTAATCCTAGTTGTTGAATGATATAGAATGGATTAAAATTAATCCACTATATAGTCTTGTAATTAACCACTTTGGATCCCTGTCTAAGTCATGATTATCCTTAAGCATCCAAACTACCAATATATACTGGTATTTAATGTACCTATTTAATTTATTTAGGTCTAGTCTAGGAATAATATCCAGATAATAACTCAACTAAAAAAATGAACCAAATCTAACAAATACTTAATTTATTCAACCAAAATAATAAATCAAATATAATAATAAATCAAACTATAATATATCATTAGGAAGTTTAAATATTCAATACAACTAAAACATCTCATAAAGGTGAATAAAAATTCCTTCAAAAATTTTCAATTTCCTCTCAAGTCTAGCTAAATAAGACCAAGTATATTCATGCCATTTAACAGAGGTGAATCCATAGTCAATCACACAACAAAAACTAATTAAACATGTCTTCAAAAGTTATAGGCATGAACTATCAAACATGGTCAAGTTTAATTTCTAAGAATTGTTTAACCCTATGCCTCAATAACCATATTAAACATTAATTGTAATAAAAATTTTAAAACACCAAAACTTATAAAAATAACATAGTGATATGAAATGTAGACATGATACCAAAGAGACCCCATCAAAATCAAACCAACAATAAACATAAAACCCAATCATGTCATATTTATCAAATTTATTCATTAATAACAAACCCACCTCAAATATAACTTCAAGAAAACACACACACACACATACACACACACACACACACACACACACACACACACACACACACACACACACACACACACACACACAATAGCTTTGGTGAAATCAAGTAACATAGTCATCATAAGACATAAATGAAATAGACACAACCCAGTCGATTATAAAAAGACTTAGTTGAACAAACTAAAATCCATGACACATACATAACTAACATAACTCATTTGACTATGCCATTTAAATCCATAATAAAAATATAAATGCAGTCAAAACAAACTTACAACCCATGATATAAACACAACCATCTTTATTATAGTTATGCCATGAAAATCATGATATAGGATATATCATAGTCATAGGTCATCCACCATCATTAAAAAATATATTAAACTCAGTCCAACAAACCTACTCAATATTAACAAAGATTTAAGTCAAGATATAAATATATATATGCAATCAAAGACTTGACATAGAATGATAATGAAATCATGAGAATGAATCACAAACAAAATATACCAAAAGAATCCCATACAAAAATAACCATGTTTGTTTCCATGATTTGAATATAACAACTAAAGTATTAAAAACAAATGATAAAAATGAAACACTATGCATATACCATAGTCGAGTTCAACATAGTTACACTCATATTAATATACCAAAATCCAATCATCTAGAATAATAAAATCCAAGATAAGAACTCATGCCACATAATATAAGGAAAAATGTAGTTACTATTCTTGAAAATCCAAACATACTACAAGTCCTTGCATGTAGAAAACAAAAGCCAAATAATCTAACATAAGTTACCTTAAATAATTAACATAAAGATATATACATATACACAGTTGGATATAGAAACAAAATCCACACAAAGTGATGACACACAACTTTCCTAACTAGTATAAACTCATAAGTCATGACAAGCAAAAAAAACCATCATAGAATAGGTAAACCTTACCACAAAAACATTTCCATACATGAAGAGACAAATCATTCAAGACATAATATAAAACAATAGTTTTGAATCAAAAAATCCATATATTACTGAATATATCTATTTGAAAGTTTATATGAAAATGATATATATCAATATGTCAATTCCATAGGGGTCTGTGTATGCATCTAGAAGTCCTAAGACTTTTGAATACATAACTAAACTCTTATCTTTATTTCCAAATTTTACACAGTAATAAAATAACTATAAAAAAATATAACTTGCTTGATTTTGTAGAGAAAACTCCAAAATCCAATATAGAAACCAAAAACCTTAAAACTTTTCAAGCAAGTTGGGTGTGTCTACAGAGTCCATCATGGTTGCCATAAGAACCAATCCAACTTCCATTGTTTCCTCTCATTTTATTCCATATTACTAACCCTATAAGCTTCCTCTATCTATCATCCAACTCTCCATTCCTTCCATCCATTTTCCCCATATACATTCAATGTATCCATTAAATGGGAGGATAGAGAAATCATCCTATATATCCCAAGGTAAATTCCCTACCAAATTCACCATAACAATCATTAAATGACCTATCTAGAAAAAATGAACAATAACCCAATCGTTAACTGATAGAAACATAGATTAGTAACTAACCTCTATACTTAACTCAAGTCAACATGGATTAGCAACCTAACCCCTATAACTTATCCCAATCACCATATTAATGGAATTAAATAATGATTGCAGCAATAAATCGATGTAAGTCCATTTTAAATAAAATATTTAAACTTAAATAAACCATGTTAAAAAATAAATTCAATGATAAAATAAAACTAATACACTTTATAATATCGTGCCACCACCTTAGTATTAAGTGTTTATAAGGTTGATGGTTTAGTCCAAGGGGTTGGGGTGTCAAAGTTTCCAAGAGGGTGTCCTAAGTAGGTCTAGGTAGGTCTTAGGTAACATTCCTAAATAGGTAATTATGATCCACTTAAGTGTGAAAAAATGAATAGAAACCTCCATCAAAGGGTAAATTGGAGCTAGGCAAAAATATGGAAGAAAGACTATGGTCATAATAATAATAATAATGGTAAGTAATGATAAATAATGACATTCAACAAGGATAAGGTACACCAAACGCAACAAGGTGAAGTATAACAATATAAAAAATTAAGTATAATGACCAAAGTCAAATATTGACAAAATGTTCTAAGGATAAAAATAAAATCAAACAAGTATACATGTTGAATATGTTCAACTTGCTCATAATTACTTTATTTCTAGGAGTATAGCCACCAACATCTACCTATCTCATAGATAGAACCTAAAACCACCAAAAAGGACATCAATTATACCATATCTAAAATCTATAATTAACTATAGATTCATAATAACATCAACTATAGTAATGATTCCATGAAATCATTAAGTATAGAATTAAACTTGCAGTCCAATACTATTGTAATAAGTACCACATATAATCTAGCTAAAGTAATAACCAATAATAAATTTAATAATAATAATAATAATAATAATAATAATAATAATAATAATAATAATAATAATAATAATAATAATAATAATAATGTATTTAAAAATATAATATATTATACAAAGTTGGATCATAACATCTTGCCCCTCTTAAAAGTGAGCCGTCATGATGACTCAATCAAAAATCCATGCATAATACTACTTGAAAAGATAAATATCTTCCCTAGTAGCACTCCTTTTGCTTAATAGGTACCATTACACCAAAACATATTGTATATCCCTATTACACAACTTAACATTATGATGTTCCATGATTCTCACTAGTTCTAACTGGATATTTTCCTCTTATGTGACCAATAAATTAGTCCCATCCAAAACATTAGATGGCTTAGGTATATACTTTCTTAGTAAATTAACATGAAATACATTGTGAATCATTGATATAGAAAGAGGAAGTTCCAAACAATAAGTAATATGACTAATCTTTTTAACAATGTCTAAAGGCCTAACAAACCATGGAGCTAACTTGGAAGCCTTACCAAATTTAATAGAAAATTTATGTGGTCTAACACGTAGGATAGCTTTGTCTCCCATGTTAAATTTATGTGGGGTTCTCTTTTAATATACATAGCTCTTTTTCCTATCATAAGTTATTTTCAAATTATACCTTATTAATTATATTTTCCTGTCATATTTTAGCATCAAATCAAGTCCAACAACAACTCTATTTTTCAAATTATCCCAATAATTGGGGTTCTATATTTATTCCCATATAGAGCTTTAAATAGAGCCATATTTATATAAGAATGGTAAGAATTATTATATGTAAATTCAACTAGATGGAGGTAATCTTCCCATTTAGTTTTTTGATCCATTATGTACATGCACAACATATCTTCAACCACTTGGTTGAGCCTTTCCATTTATCCATCCATTTTTGTATGATACGAAGAATTAAAATTCATCCTTGTTCCAAAGGTTGGAGTTAATGTATGCCAAAACCTTGAAGTAAATAACTTGTCATGATCTGATATGATCACTTCTGGTATGTGATGAAATCTAACCACTTACTTCATGAAGAATTCTAAAAATATGGAAGCATCATCTGTTAAGTTTCCAACAATAAAGTAGCCAACTTTAGTGGCCTTATCAATCACCATAAGGATTGTATTATGCCTTCTATGTGATTTTGGTATCCCCATAATAAAATCAAGTGAGACTATAGCCTAATTATATCTTGGAATATCATGGGGGTAAAACAACCCTCCTGGATGTCAATACGTAGCTTTAAGCCACTGGTATTCCCAGTATTTTACTATAAATTTAATGACATCATACTTCATTCTAAGAAAAAAATATAGAATTTTTATCTCATGCATCATCTTTATATCCCCTAGATGAGCATAATAAGGTGTTGTATGCAATTATTTAAACATAGAATTTCTCAACTCACCTAAAATATGTACATAAATTCTACCTTTATGCCTTATAAAACCATATTTTGCAATAAAAAATTTAATGAATCTCTTTGTTATAGTTTCATCAGCCAAACTTGCTCTTACATCATGACAAAATTCATTAACGAGTTACTTTTCTAAAATAACACTTCTAAAATTTCCTTGTAACACTGATAAGGTAGAAAAATATGTCCATATGTTGAGTTCATCAACCACATGATTCTCCTTGCCTTTGACATATTATATGTTCATGTCAAAATTACATAAAAATTCTAACCACATGAGTTGTAATGTATTTACATCTTTTTGATAAAATAAATACTCAAGACTATGGTGATCAAATTTTACCTTGAAAGGTTTTCCCATTAGGAAATGTTTCTATTATTTGAGTGCATGAAAAATGGAAACAAGCTCCATGTCATATGCAGGATAGTTATTTTCATGATCCTTCCATTTTTGTGACTCGTAAGCCCCAACCTTACCATCTTGGGTCAAGATGCCTCCATACCCTTCTTTAGAAGCATCAACCCAAACTTCAAAATTACCATTTGGGTCTATAATGATAAGAATGGGTGATGTTGTAGGCAATAATTTTAACTTATTAAATGACTCCTCACATTGACGGGTTCAGACAAATTCTTAACTTTGCATTATAAAGAGGTAATGGGATATACCAAACTAGAAAAGTTATCAATAAAATACTGGTAATAACCAACCACCATGAATTTACACACTTCATGCATGTTTGTAAGAGTAGGCCAATCTTGAATAGCTTTTTTTCACAAGGTCAACAACAATGCCCTATTTAGAAATAATGTGTCCCAAGTAATGAATTTTAGATTCATAAAATGCACATTTGGAGAGTTTACCATATAACTTATGTTATCTTAGTCTTTGTAAGACGAAATTAATGTGTTGATCATGCTCATCCTCATTTTTGGAATAAATGAGAATATCATCAAGAAAAACCAGCACAAACTTATCCAAAAAGTCTCTAAATATGTTGTTCATAAGATTCATGAAAGCTACATGTGAATTAGTTAATCCGAATAGAAAAACTATGAAATCATAGTGTCCATATTGAGCTCTAAAATCTATTTTATGAATGTCCTCTTCCTTGATTCTTAGTGGATGATAGCTTGATCTCAAATCAATCTTAGCTAAGACTACAACACTCTTCATTTGGTCAAAAAAGTCATCAATCCTAGTCAAAGGATAATAAATTTTGATTTTTACCTTATTTGTAATGTGGTAATCAATTTAAATCCTCAATGTTGCATCCTTCTTCTTCAAAAATACCACTGGATCACCCTAAGGAAACATACTTGGCCAGATGCTTCCCCTATCTAAAAGTTCTTATAGCTAAACTTTTAACTCTTTTAAGTTAGCCACATTCATGTAGTAGGGGGCTTTAGAAGTAGGGGCAGATCTGGGTATGATATCAATGGAAAAATTAAATTCCTACATAGGTGGTAAAATAGGTAGCTTTTCAGCAAAGACATCCATAAAATTTTTCAAAATAGAAAAATCTACATGTGCCAACTCCTTTTCCTTGGATAATTCCTGCAGTTGAACTACATGAAGCTTACAACCTTTCCTAACAGCTCTTTTCAGCTTTAAGGTTAAAACTGTTTTACATCTTGTGGACCTTTGCATGCCTTGTAATTCCATAATTTGGCTAAGGTCATTGATGCACTACACCCTTTTTCTTACACAATCAAGTGTGGCTTGATGTTCATGAAACTAATACATGATAAGGATGAGATCATAAGACCCTAAAGACATGAGAAAAATATTCACCTTGGTCTTAAAAATACTAAGATCTAATATTTCTTGTTCCAAGCACTCAAGAACAGACACATTCTTATTAGTACTAAAATCATCCTCCCAACCTCCTCTTATCAAGATGAATTTAATATTACATTACCTTACAACAAAAGGAGAAATAAAGGAATCTATTGTACCTAAATCAATCAATATATTCAAGGGAAAGCCATTAATTATACCTTTGGTTTCAATTGAAGTGGCCTAAAAATTAGCATTACGATTATCAAAAACAATATATACCATATGATTCATTGTTTGGCTTGATTTTAGTTTAGGATAATCCTTTTTATAGTATTTGTCATCATATTCCCACTAAATAATAGGTATATAAGATGCCACCAAAATAATTTTAGCATCTATGGTAGGTCCATGTTGGTTATTTTTATTTTGTTACTTCTTTTAAAAACTAATTTTAGAGGATCCATGGGAATTGAAATTCTTGTTTTTATTATAAAACTTGCTGAATTTTTTATTACCACCAAAAAATCTATGTTTATGATCTAATTTCTGAAAGTTCTTGTTCTAAAAGTTCTGGTGAGACTTCTTTTTCCTCAGCCTTATAGGTTGATTCAATTACTATAGCCAAAGTCCTTGGGTTCATCATGATGATGTCATACATTAGTATTTCCTTGAGCCCAAGTTTTAACATAGTAATATTTATTTCTTCATCATGTATATAGTTCACATGATGCAAAAAATTCAAAAACTTGTTCTCATATTCAGTAACAAACATGTTTTCTTGCTTCAAAAACTAAAAATTGGTGATTTTTATTCTTTATCATTTGTGTTTAGGTACCTTTTACAAAACTAAGTCTAAAAAATAGAGCAAAATCGGTGGCTGATATCCTTCAATAACATAGAGGTGATTCCACCATAAAGCTATAGGGATAATTAGTTGATAGGCTATTACCTTGGATTTTACATTCAATGGCATGCTATGTAAGTTAAAGCACTTTTGTAAGTACATTGGCCATGCATCATGCTATGTCACCTGATTATTCACTCGAAAAGGTAGGTGGTGGAAGATTCTTCAACTCTTTGATGATTGGGTTAGCGATGGTCAAAGGTAGTTCTTTAATCACATGTCCATTTACCTTCTCCATTTCCAATTTGGGTACTTCCTCTTAGGATATCCCTTCAAGATTTTTCAATATTTACTCTTGGTTATCAATATTTCCTTGCAAGTTGTTAATGGATGTCAAGATTCATTCCATTAAAGATCTCCTCATGCTTTTTGATTAGATTCCCACTGATTGCTTTAGCATTGGGTATCTTGGTATTATTGTTGGCATTATTTATAGGCATATCTTCTTGGTTATGAATGGCGTTGCTATCATGATGAAACCTTCCTCATCCTCTACCTCTTCCCCTAGTTGGTTTGACATGAAAAGGGTTCTTGTGGATGTTTCCTCTACTTGATCACGTTCTAACCATCTTGAGAATTACAAGTGATAAATCATTAGATTATAAAATTATAAGAAGAAAAATCATTTCCAAAGTTTCCTAGAGTAGAATACTACTCTGATACTAGATGAAATAACACCCAATTTTTGTTTGGAATTATATATCAGAGTATATTTTGGATGCGTGTTAGACCCAATTACCTTGCTTGCTAACACAAGTGATAAATTTTTAGCACACTTACGTATGCACAACTAGGATTGAAAGAGGTGAATTAAGGTAATTAGCTAGAGGTAAATACATACAAAGGGTGATACAGGGAATCATGTTATTGTATTATATTTTTAATGGGATTTAGGAACTATCAATGTACACATAAATGGATAGGACTAGATTACGATATGTGACACTCATACTTCCTCATAGGACCATTTATAGGTCCTTAAACCTAGCTAAATACCTCACTCTCTTTAGTTTGTTTCAATCTCACTTAAGGATGGTTATGTTTAAGGATTATTTTAATTGAGAAGGATAACTCTATTATCCTATGTTATCATTTAGGTTAATATAAGTTTACATTATAAGTACATGTTACTAACCTTATATTTAAAAATGACTCAGATAAGTAAACACAATCAATAACTTGAAATCAATTCAATACATGTAGAGTTATAATCATTCACGTAGTAGAAAAAATTATTACATAAAGAGAAAATAAATTTAAAACTCAAGGTTTTATAGTGATACCATTTGAGGTCATAAATGTGTCATGACCTTTGAGGTCATCACACTACTTGTCTAAATAATATATACATCTTACTAACATGGATGCCATTACTTAGAATATGATTAATGATATAGTTCTGATCAACATCATTATCCTATAGCCAATCTAGAACAATTTCATATAACTATTTTATTGGAATAACCAATGCAATATTTTGAAACAAGAGAGACTAATATATTATTCATCTAAGGTATAATCAATTAAACCTTGATTATCTAGTTATTTCAAAAGAAGAAAACTTATGTATTCATTCCATAACTAAGCCATTTTTAGATCACTATATAAGAAAGAAATTATTTTTTTAGATAAAATATTCTATTATTATCAAAATAATTGTATTCCTAATAAATATAAGCATTCATAACTAAACTCATATTGTAAATAGACTAAAAGAGGGAAACAAGTGATTTATAACAACAAAAATAATCAAAGTAAACAAAATATAACACAGTAAAAGTAAATAAAATTCCATTGAGTTTTAAGTTGTGTTAAACCCAAATAAAAATTTATACTTAAATATATATTACAATTTATCAATTGGGTAATCCAAGGGCAGTGATATACCGTACATAAAACTAGGTATGTCTGAAATGTATGTTAGAAAGAAGGATTCTAGTTTTTTTTTTTGTATGAACCAACTACCAAAAATTTGAATAGTTTATGCATTTCTAAAAGTAACTAAGAGATCCATGTGCATATATGTAAAATAAATTACCATATACATAATGTGATAAACCAGAATTATCTATTAAGCTTAGTTTCAATGCTTAATTTAAGACTATGTAATGATGAATCAACAACATAATCTATATCTAATTAAATATTATTATACTCTTATAATTAAAACTAGAGGTATATGATATGTGGTCAAGAAACCTAATATAAACATCTAATTAATTCCTAATAAAAAATAACATTCATAGATTAATTCATATATCCAGGTTATTTATGTAAATCAAAGAATCAATGTGATAATGATTATATAGATTAATCACATACAATAATTTGTAATATATCTAACTTAGATATAAGTTAACATTGGAATAATAATTCCACATTTGTTAACTGAATGCTTAATTTATATGAAATTTAAAACCAATAGTGAATTCACTATACCTGGAGTATATCACCTTTAGCCATTAACCATCTTACCCTTAGGTAATGTTCAACTTCCATTTTAGTTCTGTAACCGATTAATAACACAGGTTAGTATCAATGTGTTTAACTATATAATCAAGATTTAATATTAATTAATTCAATATTAGTGATAGAAAATATACTAAGTAATTAAATACTAACTTAAAATCAATGCTAGTAAAATTTACTAAGTAATTAAACATAATTAACAAATTAAATTGTTACTGTCTTACCTTATACATATGCAAAGTCATCAAGTCTTGGAGTCAAACATGAATGAACTAATAAAAACAAACCCACCCAACCAACCAATCAATGGCCCTCACCACCCCACCTATCAGTAGGATGGTGGTTGCGGTAACTAGGAACATGTATTGAATTCTAAGCAATCAGATTTATAACAAAAGAGACATATCAAAATAAAATAATACAAGAAGACAAATATACCATTATAATCCAAGATGAGAATAATTAATCCATCCTTAATATAGATCAGAAGTATGGAAGGTTAATCCTGGCTTTTGAATGATATATAATGGATTAAAAGTAATGCATTATATAGTCTTTGAATTAACCACCTTGGATCTCTATCTAAGTGACGGTCAGCCTTAACCATCTAAACTACCAATATATACTGGTATATAATGTACCCAATTAATTTATTTAGTTCTAGTCTAAGAATGGTATCCAGACAATAACTCAACCAAAAAAATGAAAAACATTGAATAAATAACTTAATTTATTAAACCAAAATAATAAATCAAACCAAAATATATCATTACAAAATTTAAAGATTCAATATAACCAAAACATCTCATAAATGTGAATAAAAAATCCTTAAATTTTTTTAATATCCTCTCAAGTATAAATGAATAAGACCAAGTATATCCATGCCATTTAACATAGGTGAGTCCAAATTTAATCACACAATAGAAACCAATTAAACATGCCTTAAAAAATAAAAGACCTGAACTATCAAACATAGTCAATTTTAATTCTTAAAAATTGTTCAAGCCTATTCCTCAATAACCAAATTAAACATTAACCATAGGCAAATTTTTAAAACACCAAAACTTATAAACACAACATAGTGATATGAAATGTAGGCATGATACCAAAGAGATCCCATTAAAATAACACCAATAATAAAAACAAAACCCAATCATGTCATAATGATCAAACAAATTCATTAACAATAAACCCAACTCAAATATAACTTCAATTTAACATAAATATACAACAACTTCAATGAAATAAAGTAACATATTCATCATAAGATGTAAATTAAATAGACACAACCCAGTTGATTATATAAAAAAATTTAGTTCAACAAATTAAAATCCATGACACATATGCAGCTGACATAACTCAGTTGACTATGCCATTTAAATCCATAATAAAAATATAAACATAGTGAGGACATATTTACAACCAATGGAATAAACACAACCACCTTTGTTATAATTATGCCATGAAAATCATGATACAAGATATAACATAGTCATAGGTCAAACCCACCATCATAAAAATAAATATTAAAACTGTCCAACAAACCTACTCAATATTAAAAA
The DNA here is from genome assembly GCA_037957365.1 of Torreya grandis. NCBI lineage: Eukaryota > Viridiplantae > Streptophyta > Pinopsida > Cupressales > Taxaceae > Torreya > Torreya grandis. The sequence goes on along the minus strand of JARHVA010006374.1, from coordinate 274,383 downwards.
AAGATTTAAGTCATGATATATATATATATATATATATATATATATATATATATATATATATTGATATGTCAATTCCATAGGGGTCTACACATGAATTTGGATTCCTAAGACTTTTGGTTGCATAAGAAACCTCTTATATTTATTTCTAAATATTACATAGTAATAAAATAAAAATAAAAAATTATAACTTACTTGATATTTTAGAGAAATTATAAAATCCAAGATAAAAACCAAAAACCTCAAAACTTTCCAAACAAGCTGGGTGTGTCTACAAAGTCCATCATAACTGCCATAAGAACTATTCCAACTTCCACTATTTTCTCTAATTTTCTTCCATCTTCCTAACCCCATAAACTTCCTCTATCCATCATCCAACTCTCCATTCCCTCCATATATTTTCCCCATACCCATTCAATGTCTACATTGAATGGGAGGAGAGAGAAATCCTCATTTATATCTCAAGGTAAATCACCAACTTTTCCATAATGGTCATTAAATGACCTATCTATAAAACATGACCAATAACCCAACCAATAACCAATAAAAACATATAGTAGTGACTAACCTCCATACTTAACTCAAGTCAAATTGGATTAGAAACCTAACCCCCATGACTTATGCAACCATCACATTAATGGTATTAAATAATGACCATAAAAAGAAATCAATGTAAGTTGATTTTAAGTAAAAGATTTAAACTTAAATAAACCATGTTAAAAAATAAGTTTGATGCCAAAATAAAACCAAGACACTTTATAATATCATGCCACCACCTTAGTATAAGGTGTTTATAAGGTTGATGGTTTAGTACAAGGGGGTGGGGTGTTAAAGGTTCAAAGGGGGTGTCCAGGGTAGGTCTAGGGAGGTCTTAGGTAATGTGCCTACATAGGTAATAAGGATCCACTTAGGTGTGAAAAAATGAATAAAAACCTAAACAGAAGGGTAAATTAGAGTTGGGTGCAAAGATGAAAGACAAACTGTAGCTTAAATAATAATAATAATAATAATAATAATAATAATAATAGTAGTAATAATAATAATAATAATAATAATAATAATAATAATAATAATAATAATAATAATAATAATAAGTAATGGTAAATAACAACATTCAACATGGATAAATAACACCAAAAGCAATAAGGTGAAGTATAACTACAAATAACAATAATTACAAAGACCAAAGTTGACTATCAACAAAATTAATGACCAAATAAAGATGTCTGAAAGACAAAAAATAGAACCAAACAAGTATACCTATCAGACATGTCTGACTTGCCCAGAATTCCTTTGGTTTTAGGAGTAGAGATGCTAACATCTACCTAGCTCATAGATAGAACCTAAAACCACCAAAAAAGACATCAATTGTACCATATTGAAAATTGATATTTAATTATAGATTCATAATAACATCAACTATAGTAATAAGTCCATGATATTATTAGGTACAAAATTAAACATGCAGTCTAATACCACTGCAACAAGTACCACATATATTCCAACTAAAGTAACAACCAATAATTAGTTTAACAAAAATAATAAAAATGTCTTTAACATTATCATAAATTATAAAAGGTGGGATCATAACAAATAATACATGATCTTTTGAACCAATTGATTTTAGAATTAAAAATCTCATGTAAGACTTACCATAATTTTAATCATGCAATACATAGTAAATAATTGATATAATGATACACTTTCTAATTAAAATATCATATAATAAAAATAAATTTCTAAGATTTAAAAAAATCTTCAATCATAATAAATACATGTTGCAAGCACTAAAATAAATCATTTCTAATATGCAATGCATTATTTATCATCTGGATCATGTAAATACTTTAAAAAATTGTTATCTCATTGCAATATATTAATATATGGTGCATTTATTCAATGGGATTAGACCTAAACTTATTCCACAGTAATTTAAAATAGTCACAATGATATTCATTTTTAGTTTTAAAATGAGATCATTTTCATAATCCCAATACATTTACAAAATAAAAGAGTTCATTTTCCTACTTCTATGTTATTTTATTTATACTTTATACACATCATACACCTATTAAATCTTGACACTCTAAACTATCTAAAACTTAATGTATACTATAAATGAAAAGTTAAATATTAAATTTCATCAAGGCAATATTGAAATATTAATGAAAAAGTATCTATCATGTTAACAAATATCATATGTAATTCAATTATAATGTGTTTTCAATAATTACTTGTGCTTAATGAAATTTATCATCATCAATATGTTTTTAATATTTTTAGTTTCACTCTCCAAGAAAAATTAAACCTCACCAAATAGTTATATAGGGCACCAATCTCTAAGGTTTATTCTCTCTCATATTTCTCTATTCATATAATCTTATCATCATCAATCTTATTCTTCTTTTTCCTTAATTTGATCATCACATACTTATGACACAATAATAAACTACAACAAAAAATAATAAAAAATAACATTAAAAAAAAAAATTCAAATTATACTAGTTAAAATTTCATTTTTATCTCTTTGCATGAACCTTTCTTTGATGGTTTTAGGTGATTACTCAAGTTCCATGTTTTATTATTTAGTTTTTCTAATATTCTTTGCTTATCTAAGTAGGTCATGGAATATTGGGATCCTTTACAATTACTTTTCTAATAATCCTTCCAAATATAATATTAAAATAAAATTAGTCTTAGTATAATAATATCATAAATTCCAAACTTTGACATCTATAATACTTATATAATGTTACTAGTTTCAAGAAAAAAACTATAACTCAAAAACTAAGAACTAACTCATATGAGCTTCACAGTGAAATTGGTAGATGGCAATCCTCAAAGAACCTTGAGATAAAATAATCTAAATTTTTACAACTTAAATGGAATGTATGATGAATCTAGTTTTATCCTAACATTCCCATTATATAATATTAGAAAACATACTTATGTTGATAGCTACAATCATAACTTGGTTCATAAACTCCTAAATCAAAGCAACCAATCAAATCTTAATGATTTTATTTATAATTTTAAATGTCAATGAAATAAATAATCTACATAAATAAACATGGTTTTTGAATGCCCAAGTTTTTTTCATTAATTAGAATGTTAAAAATCATTTATCTCAATTTTATCTTATTTTAAGTTTAAATATTTCTTACAGTAACCTCTTTCTAGTTTATTATCTTTTTTCCTTAGAACTTCAAGTAAGAAGTGTATACACATTAAGCTTTATTTACTAACATTTTCTTTCCCAAGGCTTATTAACACATTGATATCCAAAATTGGGATCAAAGTAGGCTATATTTTAACACTATGTAAGAGATGTGTTATTAGTGTCCTTCATACCACCTTCGTAGCATCAAAATTTTCATCCTATGCCTCCTGGTCCTTCCTTTGTCACATTTCTAAATTTCTTGTTCATATAAACTTATAGAAACTCATATTTACTATTAGATACTTGACAATGTCTAATTTAACCAAACATTAACCTACTTTAATTATATTCAAATACATGACTCTTATTTGGCATTCCTCATATCCATTCTCTCATATATGGGTCTAACCCTTTCAAAATTCTATTTGTAATATAGAATATATTCTTAATATTTAACCAAAAAACTTAATATCATTCTCATATTATCTCATGCCCTAAGGGAATTATTCTTGTTTCCTCAACAGGTCTATGCCTTTGAGACCAGTTCACTACCATGGACTTGTCTAGGTGGAATTGTACTTATGCCATTTAAAAATTAGTTTCAAAATTTTAAATTTCTCAAAAACTTTAGCCTATACATTTTACTTGTTATTTTGAAGGAAATACTCAAATATTTGGGTATATAAATATATAAATTCTAAGCATTTTAACTAGATATCATTACTATAACTATCACTCAAAAATACTTTGTACATTGAGAGGAACTACCCAAATCCTAACTATGAAATCCATCAAAGGATAAAGAATTAAGATAAGTATAAATGCCATTTTTCATGTTCAAGTCATATGTTTTAAAGTTTTGAAAACTATACATAGTATTACACTACATACTCTAGTATTGCATAAGATCACACATGATGGACATACTCAACTAGGTGGGAGAACTATGTTTGGTTTGAATTTCCTCTTTAGATAATTCGATATGTAGGTAACATTTTATCTTAGTGGGGTAGATAAGGTTATATTAATCCTTACCTTTCACCCTTTGTCATACTTTTATAGTCATCTTATAATACACAATTAGGGTTTGAAGTAAAGATAATATAATGAAAGATACTCAGGGATATTTTTACACATCATAATATATATACATCCTTATCAGACATAGGTGTAGTGTGACACATAATCAGATATTTGTAAAAATATAGTGGGTAATTATATAATAAATAATACATGGTCATAATATACAGGTGTCCAAGGAGTGCAAAATTGTCCAAGTGCACACAAAATTTCTCTTTATATATCTAAGCATTCACAAGCCCATTTCAAACTATTATTGATGGCCATATCACTCCATAAACATGCAAATACCTAAAAAAAGGTACATACATAAATACTTTAATGTCTTATAATGCTAGAAATGTATTATATTTATATATTTATACTCATATTTATTTAGTTCATTATGTATCTTAATCAATATGATTTATTTAACATTTTTATCTTATTTAGGGTTACACTTAATCAAAATAGGGTAAAATATATTGGTAAATCCATTAATTTTATATAACATAGAAAGCCTTATATTCATTATGGTTTCCTTCTATTATCACCAGGGTTTCAAATATTGGTATTTAGTTATGTTTTTCATATCTACTTTCTAATTTATCCTTCTGATGTGGCCTCTTTCATATGGGTTCCATTATTTAAACCCATATATTTATATGTTTGTTACACTACTAAGATTAGGTTTTATGATTATTCTCATTTTTATTATAGGTTTTGGTAAATTTTCCATGAGTATGCATCAAAATACCTTAATTGGTCTTACATTATGGATCCCTCTTCATTTATTCAAGACATACGTTATTTCTATAATAATGAATGGAAAAAACAAGTTGTAAATGATTATGTTTGTGTGCATGATGTAAATTCTCTAACAAAATAATAATATGCTTGTGTAAATGAAGGAAATGAATAATATGCTTGTGTAAATGAAGGGAATGATTATGATATTTATGAATGTGATGAAGTTAGTGATTTTAATGATAGTTATTTATACTTATACTATCCTAGTGACAAAGAAGATCAATACAATAGGCTTAAAATGTAATAATTTAATTATCCTTCTCCTTCTATACATTATTACACTAATCATACATTAGAGTAATAATACATTAACATAGTATTAACTAATCCACTTCTTATTAGGGTTCTAATAAATAATGAAGATACATTACAAAATGGATAAAATATTTAGATATTAAATTAAATAATGATATTGTTTCTATTGAAAAATAATCTAATGTTATTCCTTTTTATTTATAAAATATGTGTTTATAATTATAAATTATCCAATAATGTCTATATCAAATATAATAATGATTATAAATAATTTAGTGATAAAAATGTTTGTGATGAATGTTTTACACATATGTCTAAGATATATGGTGAGATTAAGTCCATGAATGAATATTCCCAAACCATCACCATACCTATAATTCCTATAAATTTTGTGATACATACCATGAATGGGATTAAAAATTATTTTTTTACTTTAAATTTAGAATAAGTCATATAATTCTAAATTGGATAAAAATATAAAAGCATGTGATTTCACCTATAATCATAATAATTCTCCTAAGTCAATAACTTTAGATATTAAAATTAAAATTTCCACAATTGAGGAAGCTCAAAATAAGACATTTCATTAGAATCCTTAAAAACTTAATAAACCAATCCAATTTTATAGCTTCAATAATAGACCAAGTGTTATTTTGAGAAAAATACTAGATAAGAGGTTAATTAGGTTACCTATTAATTAACATTACCCCACACATAAAATTAAATGAGTGGGACAAGATCATTTTGTAGTTATCATCTTATGAATGTGCATAAAGATAACACTTTTTATCCATTATGATTTAAGATTTAAAAAATTATGTTTAAGGGAATTATTACATTTTGAAAACATATTATTATCCCGACATAATCAATTTTACCTCCTCCTTATATTTCACACTCTACACAGGTTGATCTTTCCCATGATGTTTATATCAAAGAAAATATTGATGGTATTTTTGACACAAAAATAGTTAGGAAGGGTTTACTAATACTATACCTCTCCTAAATGGAAGAATATCCCTAAAAAAAATGATTCCCAAAGGTCTAGATGTATCAAGTCTTGGTATACTAACACTAACTCAACATGTTGATGTGTAACCATTCCATACAAGGGCCTATTTGATAAAATGAGTCTCTATGATACCTATAATTTAGACATTCATGAAGAGGATTCAAGATTCTTAATGATAACACTTGAACAAACTTACCTCAAAATAAATATAACATTCTAAAAGTTTATCTAGCATAGACACAATTAATTTTTATCATGGCTCTGTCACAATCATGGATGCATCAATGTTACACTAGTGATAAGTAAAATTTGGAACACAAATCAAGGTAAGTATTCAGTTATACATTACTTTTATTGTAATTAAATTAAATCATTGATAAAAAGAAAGTGAAAAAGAGAAAGGACAAAAGAGATAAATAACTTTCTGATATTGATGATGCCTTCGAAATGTATGATTGATCATACCCACTAAAACTAACCCTTGGTTGATCCAAACTTAGCATAACTTCAACCCAAAGATAGTATAAGAGTATGGGAAGCTGAATCCATAAGATGAAAAGGCCATGATGACCATTTACATATGTAAGATATTCATTTAAACTCTTAATGGAATTTGAAACATTAATATAATAATTTTGATGAATAGTATTAGTTTATTACAATAATTCAAGTGTAATAAAACAATTTGGCAATAATAAACTCATCAAGAAATAGGAATAATTATTCTAGAAAAGCATGAAAAATACATAAAAGAAAGTTTCTAATTATCATGTTATATTCAAATACACTAAAATCTATCCTTGAGAAAGGATTTTAGAAATAAATTAATATACAAGGGTGTCAATTTTAGAATTAAAATTTTGAAATTTCCCAAAGAAGAAGTCCCTAATGAATCTCATGCCTTGACTACCAAATTGGTTATGGTTGTGCATACCAAGTCTATGTATAGAATAGGTGAGCTAATTATTTCCTAGAATAACAAAGTGATTTCCTCCACTTGCTTTATTGATCATGCCTTAGAATATACATAGTCTCTAACCTATAAGAGATTACTCTAACCCTACAACCACTTATTGGACTAGGACATTTTCTATTCATGCATTGCTATGCCATCATTTTTATTTACTAGTTGATTGCTTTTGTATCTAGTTTAATCATTTTTATGCATTTTCAATATTTTACAATTGGATTTTGATTTTGAGTCCACATGAGCACTTTTCCTTCCCTTATGCCATTTATGTGGTGACTTGAAACTAAATATGTGGTGTGTGCATACATAAAGAAATGGCTAAGTAAGAAAATTTTGGTAATATCAACTTAGCATAAACATATGTAACAAATATAAACTAGAAAAGCCACCTACACAAAAGATAATTAATGATTAACATACCAAATTTAATGATAAATCATTAGAAATGCTTGGTTATTTTTTTAGCTAGCCTAGAAAAGGTTTGACAATTTTGACGTTCAAGGTGACTACCAACATCAAACCCATAAAGTGTCCTATGGCATATTTTCATTGGTCATAAGACCCAAGATTGATGGTCAAGTGAATAGTGGATGCTGATCAATTTTAGACTTTAATATTGATTATGTAATCATGATGATGCATGATATCCCATCATACATTGGCCTTTGACTATGATCCCATAAGATCATGTTACACGACAACATCTTGTCTCATCTAGGTGATTAGGGCCTTGAAACATTCATACCACATGGCAAGATCATAGAGCTCATAAATATTACTACGGGTCTTCAAAATTCTATGAGTTCCAAGCTCATAGCATTATTCCATGTGGCATGATCTCAGGACTTTAAACCTTAGAGAAAAATAGGTCAAATATTATCATTTTCATCTATCAATATGGGTTGTTGATCATGGGATTGAATGGTTGGAATTATTCAAGGGTTCCTTGGCACTTTATCAATATTGGGTATTTCATGATGGGGCCATGTGGCATCATCATTGGGTTTCATGCCTCAAATAGACTTTAGGTTTTGATAAACATTATGAGCCATCTAAGATTCCATGATTGTCACACTTTTCATAATCATGGAAGTTATAAAATCTAAAATACTTAGTCATTTTAGTGAAATAAAAAGGATTTTGGCTTACTAGTTATATCTATGTCATTGGTCCAAGATCAAATGGCTCTAATGACCTGGAGGAGAAAAAATATTTAATGAGGGGATGATAATTGATTTATCCCAAGATGTTGATCTAGAAGACCAATTTTAAAGAGTTAATAGGCTAGATCATTCACATAAATAAAATATATTTTAATTGAAAGACCTGTTCATAAAATCAAATAGATTTTTTAGATAAATATCATGGACTTAATTAGGAAGTAACATGCAAGAAATAAACAAATGATTTTTTCCATTTAAACTAGATATTCATAGATAAATAATTCAATTATGATGGTTGAATGATGGCTATATAAGTGTCAAATTTAAGGCTTGTAGTTTATTACTACATGGTAGGATCTCATTGGAACAAAGACCAAGGGTTATTGTTTAGTTAATGGGTAGATGCCTATCAAATTTAGAATTAGTATAATGATAATGTCATCAAGATCCACATGGTGATAGCTCATTTAAAAACTAATGGATATATGTTCATGGGATGATACCATGTGACACCATCCCAACTTCTTTAGGATTTAAAGTGATCATGTCATGTGGCATGATTGCAAGGATTTAAGCCATCACCAAGATTTATATGCTCATTTCTCCAATTGAATACCTAGGATCTTGTAATGTTTCCATGTGGAATAATCATGGAGTTTAGGCCTCAAAGTGATTTATAGACTTGGCTAGCTATTGCAATTAGCCTAGGGCCCTAAGATGGTGACACTTGACACCATCTTGGGCACATGGGTGGATATAAAATTAGGGAGGATTTTTGGATGGATTCAACTAAGGTAAATACCTAAATAAATATAACAAGATAAAATAAACTTATATAAAACCTAGACCTTGATGCTTAGTTTGAAAAGGACCCAACATGAAATTAAAATCCTAGAAAACATGGGCAAGTTAGACTCGCACACATGAATAAGTCATAAATAACAATTTTTCATGAAAGATAACCAATATAACATGAGAACATAAAATAAAGATAATTAATTAATCCATTCTCATAAAATGGGTTTAAAATTCCAACTACCTGGAGAATAAATAAAGGATTTCCTAACAAATTAGATAGTCTCTAAGCCATAGGTCAAAACAGAGCCAAACTAGGTTATCCTCTTGGACAAAATATGATTCAAATTGTAAATAGACCAAGACCTAGCACATGGATATTGATTCAATAGTATAATTTTACAATTGATAATGTCTAAACTCTGTATTTAGCTATAAATCTTATATTAAACACAAACCTTTCTTAGATTTAAGTACTCACAAAGATGTAAAAGCCTACACCCAAGAGAACCCTAAAATTTGAAAGGCCCTTTAGACTAGATGAAACAACATTTAGGTCTGTAAATAAAATAGGGTCCCTATTTTCAATTTGAAAATGTGGTGTTTTAGTGAAAGAAACAATAAATGGTGACTATTACTTATAGATACTCTTGAGTATCTCAAGAATTCAAAATCTCTAGTTTTTATTCAAACATAAATACTAGGTACAATCAATCTTCCAAATTAAAATGAAAACATGAAGGAATGAAATTATAATTTAACACATTACATCTAAGATTTAATTATATCTAAAGACCATTGGTTTATGAACTAACATAATTAATTTAATTATTCAACAAGCACACATTAAATAAGTTTTATTTACAAAAGATAGGAACTTCTAAAAGGATGAATAGTTGGTAATTTGTATTAGAGTGTAATTGCATGTGCATCAATATAATTCTATCCATACATCCTTATCGCTAACATATATTCCACTAGTCTCACTTAAGGTCTTGTTCCACTACCAACTAGGATGAAAATCCTATGATGGAGGCTACCTAAATCACCCTTTCAAAGAGAATCTTTAGATTTTACATTTTATCTCAACTTGTTTTGAAATATATTTTACTTTTCCATCCATGGAGGGTTGGGTAACAATTCATGGGTTGATTGATAATTATCAAGTGCACAATAAATTGAAATAAAATTAAAAAATTTAGAGTTGTATCATGCTTCAAATTTTTTTGTTATGTGCATTTAATGATCTTTAAAAAAATAAAAGAAGCCTTTCTAAATACATATTCTCCATTTAAAATAATTGTCCTTTAGCATTATAACCATACAAGGAAAACACAACAATTCATGTAAGTTGAACAAGTTTTTAAACATTTTTGTGCATAGGAATTCCATTGGTGTTTTTCATAAATAAGTTACCCATTCACTATTATTTAATCAATCAGGGTAACCCTTAGGTCAAAAAAGTAGGTTTAACTTAAAAAAAAGACACAATGAGGTTGAACCAAGTAGTGAATAATAAGAAAACAAGTAGAAAACAAATGCATCAAACTTACATTAAAACAAGGGATGGGAAATAAAATAGAACATCAAAGTAAAGAAAGTGAAATATAAATTATTGATAGGGATTTATAAACTAGTTCTAACCTATAAGTAGTGCTTGAAGAATTTTCCATTGATAGGCAATGGAACATACTCCTTAGGAAGATACCTTAAGTAGAAAACATTCTCACCTAGGATTTTAGAAATTTGATAGGGACCCAACCATAAGGCATCAAAACTTTTTATGTTGTCCCTTTTGTTTATGATCCTTATCACACATAGGACAAAGATATGAGACATAAAATTATTTTGATTTAGATTATTTTTCAAACTAGTTTTTGGCAATCCCTTTGTGTTTACTAAAGTACAACAGTGTTGCATCATGTTTTTCATCCAAATACCTAATATTAAAGAGGTGAGCCTCTACCTAGTCATCTTCTTCCAAATAATCAGTCATAAACTATAAGGCAAGAATCCTAAAGTTAACTAAAAAATTGGGGTGTTGGCAATAAAATAAGTGGTAAGGAAAAGTTCCTAAAGTAGCCTTAGTTCTAGACTTATCATCTCACAATGCAAATTTTAAGTTTATGCCAATTTCTAGGATTATTTTCCAAAACAATCTTAATTATTTTTACCAAATTCTTGTTAGGGGATTAAATTAGTCCATTACCTTATGGATAATGATTAAAAGATAATTTAAAGATTAATTACTGATCATATGCCTATTCCAAGAATTACAAAGAGTAGAAAGTGGCTCCATTATCACATACCAGTGCATAAGGCATACCAAACCTTGTGATGGTGTGTTCCTCCAAAAATTGGATAAACACATCAATTGTCTAATTCTTGAATGGTTGAGCCTCATCCCAATGATTGTAGTAGTATGTGGCTATGAGAATGAGTTTATTTCCTATAGAGGAGTTCTCATTGATTACTCTGACAAAATCCATTCACCACTTTAAAAATGGTTAGGCTTCAACTATTTGTAGTATAGGTATTGATGGAGTACATTCTCTATGTGAAGATATTTGGCATGTATGGTAGTTTCAAACATGTGAATATGCATCATTAAAGAGATGTATCTAGTAGTATATTAATTTTAATATCTAGTGGGATATGGTATCTCCCAAACTATTCCCAGTCTTATATTTTACATTAAAATCACTAAGAATGCCAACTTATTTAACTCTATTAAGACACATTAAATAGATGCCTTCATGGTTCCTTATATAAATTTTGCCTACTTTGATCATGAAGTGGCTATTTTTAAATCATTGTGTTCTCTTCTGTGTGGTTTTCAAAAACTATGGTCACTAATGGTTAATCAAGTCATGAATCATGTTCTTATACAAATCATCATTGGTTATGTCATCTATTACATGGTACTATAAAGTGATTTTTGGATCCAATTAAGCCATAGTTTTATTGAGTCCTTGTATTTTCAAAATAGTCATTAATTGAATTTTAAGGTCAAACTCTTATAAGATAGTCATCCACTTGCCTCTTTTCTTGACCAATTAATTTTGCATTAGGATGACTTTGACTACTAGATCAAGAATAATAGAAAATTATTTACTACATAATATGTAATGACATAATTTATTGAAAACCTTGATTAGTGCAAAGGCTTGCTTATCCATCATAATATATCTTGATTCTACATTTCTAAAAGGGGAGATCATAAATGAAATAGGTCACTTATCTCTATCCCCTATTGTTTATGTCAAAATAGAAGAAATTGAATGCCCTAAAGTAAAGGAGTAAATATAAAAAGGATGAAATTAGGGCTAATCAACACTGGTGTGTGCATAATTGCCTCTTTGATCAAGTAAAATTTGCATGTGATTCACTTGTACATTTGAATTTAGAATCTTTATTGAAAATGTTATTAAATATCTAACTATCTCTACAAATCTTGAGACAAGTTTCCTCATGAAGTTAATCTTGCCAAAAAATTATTCAACTCTTTCTTATTGTTGGGAAATAGTATTTTTAGAATAAGTTATATTTTATTTATGCCTATTGATATACCCTATTCAAAAATGTTATGGCCTAAATGTTTCTCCTCATAAACCTTACATATACACTTCTTTGGGTTAAATAAGATCACATAATCCTTTCATATTTATGGTACTCTCCTCAAATCTTTGACATGGTCACCTCTATTCTTAGAGAATACTATTAAGTCATCCATGTATACCATAATACACTTGAACTTGAGTTATTTCAAGGTTTTTTCCATGGGCATTTGAAATGCATCTCTTGCATTGATGAGGCCAAAAGGAATTATATTATAAGATAAGGTGCCCCACTTTGTTGTGAACATTATTTTGATCTAGTCCTCATAACTAACTACTACTTGGTTGTAACTGGAGTATCCATCCAAGAAAGATATCATTCGAGACCTAATCACTTTTGTATAAATCTATCTAATGATGGAGATGGGTAATTATCCTTTTCAATGCCTTATTCAAATTATGTAAATCCACACAAAGTCTAATCTCACCATTATTCATCCTCGCTTGCATTAGGTTTCTAACCCATGCATAGTGTCTAACTAGAAATATGATTTTCACTACAAGTATTTTTACACTTCCTTAAAGATTAGTGGCTCGAGTAGTGGATTAATAGACCTTTGTATCTAATTGAATGGCCTAACTCCCAACTTAAAGGGGATGATAAGTGTCAATGTGAAGGTTTTGAAGTATTATATAAATTTTTAATTCTATATAAACATATCTTTGAAGTTTTTTATGGTTTGTACCATTTAATACTTCTCTTCTAGGGTACTGGTTAAGCTTAGAAGCACACTTTTGTGATAATTTGTAGTACCCAAGTTAAAATTCTTATGTAACATATCCATAATAGGGGTAGACTTATCCTTTTCATTTTGATGATCCATGTTGAATAGACTCTCAAGTAAGACCCTACCCTTGGGTATGTTGTTTGTCTTTAGATTCATGGTCCATCCACCTATAGCTCAAATTCTTCTTAACCATATTAATAAATAATATGATTGGAAAATATCTTCATATTGTTGATGAAGAATAATATATGTTGGTCATCATTAAATAATTGAAAATTCATCATGTTATCAAGGACTAAGGGGGTAGAGGATATCTCTACTAATAATATTCTCATCCTCAAATTAGCAATGGGCTCTAGAGTAATTAAAGTAATAGCTAGTGTATCTACTATGTAGTTATATTTTATGGGAAAAGTTTGAATGATAAATGCATCAAAATGTTCAATTAGATTTAAAAATAGTTATTGTAATTTTACAAGAGCTTAACATTGCATGCATATATGATTATCACCTACTTAACTATAATATTAGAGACCTTAATGGTCTTCACCTTCTTTCCCAGGGTAAACTAAAGTATATGGACCAACACCTCATACTCAACCACATTATTAGTATAAGTGAATTACATATAGTAGGAAGTTAGGTAAGATTTCTTGCTTGGATTGATCAATTCTACTCCAATGCCACAATCACTTCTAGATTTACAACCATCAAAATTTTATGTCCATAAATCATAATATGCCATACATGTTAGTGGCCCATGTTAGGGAAGTAATGTTACAATGTTAACTTCTCTGTGTGTTTTTCATGAGGTTGGGTGTGAAATCACTCTATTTTCCCATCAATAATAGATATACATTTTAGTTTCCAATAATAAGGGAAACCAATGGATAGACCATAACAAATATATTTTCATTCATTATTGATCCTATGATATGTTTCTCAACTAGTGAGGGCCTCTCATCTAGATTTCCATTATCATGGGTAGGCGTAAATGTATTTATGGATATAATTACACCATCAAAGGATCTTGAATTAGATATTTTATTTAAATTTATATATCCCATTTTCATGGTTTTATTTCTAATTGAGCACACACTAAATATTTTAGTTGATGAATATGATGTGGGTAATTATTTTGTGGGAGAAACCGGGGTGAATCTATCCACTATGGTTGTCTCATCTTGGGAAGAGCTCATGGAATCTTCATTCCTACTTATATCATCAATCTTTGAATTTTAATATGCTAATGTTGCATCCTAAAATTATACCATATATGAGGTAAAAAAAAAATCCTCTTCATCTAAATAGTCTAATTTCTCCAATTCTATGTTTTATTGCATGTCGAGAATATAAATAGAGAGGTTGCCATGGGTCCCTTCTTCATTATTATGAAATTATACTCCCATTTCTAATTCTTTTTATAGGACCTTATTTGTTTAGTTATAATCATTGATAATATGTCATCTTTGGTTCTCACTCAATTTTTATCTAGTTAGATAGACCACAACATGGTAGTGACATGTGATAAAAATAGGATGCCATATAGCCATCAAGTGTCCTCAACCAATATTTACTCAATAACATAACATAAGAATAAGGAATATCCACTACTTGGATATCATTAAAATTTTAAATCTTTGGATTTAAGGCCAATGACTTGCATATGTGATTTATCTCCCCCACTAATTTCACCTATATTTTATCTAGTTTGACTACCTTTAGATTCAACTTAGAAAGTGTACTTGGCCCAACTATGGGCAAATGACATATGGCATGATGTTCCTAGAGGCACTTGAAGCAACCAAAAAATTATGTATGGTTTTGCTAAATATTCTAACTATTAGGAGATAGGGTTGAGTCTCAGCTTTTTATTTATATAAAACTACATTAATTTAAACATTTTAATATATTCCTTTCCCTTACTACTATAAAACTCTTTCAAAATTAAATCCCTCTTATTAGACATTTGCATTAATTCAAACATAGTAATGTTAACTTTAGTTCTCTTTAAATATTTTTCAATGTCATAGTTAAATTTAACATGTTCTTGTTATATGATAGGTTGGGTATGGGATGTATAGTTATTTAGTTGAGAAGAGGTGGGCTTTAATTTAGGTGTGGGATGATTATTTTTTGAATTTACATCATGTGGGAACTTAGTGTTGCTTGCATGTGTATAAGTAGTTAAAGGGTCAGTTTATCTATTTCTCAACTCATAATTGTTCCCCATTTGGAATTGCCTAAATGTGTGAACTTCATATGGATTTTATTTGAGTTAATTTTCATCTTAAAATGTAAATTCATAAGTTTTTAATATTAGGGATATGCTTAGGTACACTCTATATTAGTTTGGGTGATTATTAAGATTAAGAACTATTTCCATTTTATCCATCTCATTTTAGAAGATGTTCAAGGTAACTATAAACTCAACCTAATTGGTCTCTACATGGTTAGATATGTTTTTGATTAGTTTAGTAGGAAAAAGGGTCCTGATCCCTATACAAATCAGCCCCTAAGGAAAAAAGGCCACAAAAATGCTAGAAATAGTACAAAAAAGCAAAGGCCATACATAGGCCAAAAATAGTGAAATGATAACAAATGAACAACAAATCCTAAAAGGCTAAGCAATAGAAATGCATCAAGGTTACAAGGAATAATATACTAAACAATTATAAAACCTAACCTAACAGGTCAAACACCCTTTCCCTAAATGTGTGTCAGAGAAACATGCTTAAGAAGACTTCACTTCCTCCTTTGGAAAACAATACAATAATCATCATTATATCCATTCATATAATTAGAAGATGAATAAGGTGATAAAATCACCAAATCCTGATAAGGGGGTGAATCTTGGGGAAATGACACAACAACATTAGCCCCATCAATAAACTATGCACCAATAATAGAATTCCTAGTCTCAGTAGCTACAACAGGTGAGATTCCTATGGTAGTCATAGCAATAACAACAATATTATGGGAAACAATAAGGGAAGTCCTAGTTATAGTTCCATTAATAAAATAATGTTACAAATTTGATGGTATTATAATAGTAATAATAGGGGAGATCCTAACAATACTCCTAACATCTAAAGCAGTAGGGGAGGTCCCAATAGTAGTATAAAAAGTAGTAACAATAGTAGGGGAGGTCCTTACAGTAGGCCCAGTAGTAGAAGAGTCATGTAGTGGGGGAAGGGAATCCTTCCCATTATTAGAAGGAGGCTCAAAAGTTCTTGAGTGAGAATCATCAACATCAACATCTACCTTAAGGTGTTTATGTAGAGTATACTTTCACAAAGATGAGGAGTGATAAACCCTCAATTAGGGTTTTTTAGATTCCAAATGACCAATATTAAATCACCTTTGACAATGAAATATGGTACCTTCATAATCCAAGGGCTGACACGAAGAGTGATTAGAAACTTGTAAAATAATCTCAATAGGAAGAGGTATATACAAATCTAATTCCACTAAGATATGAGCATATGTGGTGTGAGATAATAAATTATTGGCATGATCCACCTTGATAAAATGGCCCACTGAGTTGCCAATGCTTTTATAGCAAGATTCACACCAAAAATGAAGAGTTATATTTGGTAGACAAATCCAAACTAGTAACCTATTAAAAGATTAAATGAGAGGATTAAAATTAGAAACCCAAGGATTTATATTCAAGGTCAAATATGTTATGCACCCTACACTAACTATTTAAATCCAAGTCTATGAAATTTCTAGATGGGAAGCATTGTTGTTTTTATAATTATCATTGTCAAGAGGATTGGGGGCATTCTTGTTATTAGGTTAGTTGTTACATTTCCTAATAGGCCTTTATAAATTTAAATTATTACCTAATAGTGTGTATTTTGTATTTTGATTCAAAATTTTAGGGTCTATGCCAAAATTTGGATAGACATTGAATCATCTATCTTATTTTGCCTATTTCAGGGTCTATGCCAAAATTTGGTTGAGTTTTTAGACTAATATTATGGGTTCACCACATGTGTATTACCATTTATAGTTTTTTTGGAAATAAGTTGTTCTTGATTAAGAGTTTTATTGGCCATAAATTGATTGTTCAAGATTGAAGGGACTGCCAATGTATTGTTATTAAAAGAGGCATAACCACTAGTACTTGGTATAGTAGTTACATTATTTTAAGTGACTAGGATAATATAATTGTTATATGCCTATGGTAAATCATGGTTGGGAGGAACATAGGGACAAACACCATGTATGTGGTTTATTTGTCTTAGATTATACATCAAATTTAGACTTTTATACAATTCTCTCATGATGGGTTTCATCAAAGGAGTGCCTTGGCTAAGAGATTGGTTAATCATGAGAATCTAGTTAGAATCTCTTGGTTGTCCTAAATATGGTAAAGATATTATGTTATATACTTGTGGTACCATTTGGTGTTCTACATTTACATCTTAGTTATAAGCCAATTATAGGGATGCAAGTGTAGCTAGGGTTCTTCTAAGGAACATTGACATCTAAGGAAGAAGATCCCTAAAGTAGGTCTAGATAGTAGGGCCTTTTGATAATATGTAGGTTGACATTAATATTTAGTATAGATTATAGACCTAATAATTGAACATTCTCATAGTCTCATTGTGCTCTCTCTTAACAACAACAAAATGGTGATATAGGACACTAGGGTCATTAGAAAGTTTTAAATGGTACACAAATACTATCTCCAAATCAACCAAACAAATGATTAACCCATGGGGTAACCAAAGATACAAGTCATATGTAGTTTCACCCAATGAATAGGGAAAAAATCTATAGATAATTTCCTTAAATTGAACCTGTGTTTTGATGAGTGCATCCTTGAATGGTTGGACATGTCCTTCTATTGATTGGACACCTCCCACTATGAATTTAGGATAAAGTTTATCTAGGTTTTTACATAGGTCATGGGTTATGCCTATAAAATATACAAGATAATAGCCTCATTCCCTAAGCCATGTTATTGTATTAGCCATTGGGATATGTTGGGGGACAATGAATAGGATAACCAAAGGAGTAGTCACAACTTTTGGTTAATTACCAACTAACTAGATAGGATTATATTTATCTTTTCCTTTGTTATCTCTTAAATTTTTATGTTTTTTGAGTTATAAAACATCTATATTTGTCACAATAGACTTAGATATGGTATTTATCCATCTACCTTAAAACTTAAACTGTAGTATAGCTCAGTGTGAAAGTAAAGGTTTCTATAATGTCCTAGTTTGATCTTTGACTATGATTCATCCTATGTTGATGGCCATATTTCTAGTGACATAACATGTTGATGGTGTTTTTGACACAACAACAATTAGGTAGGGTTTTAAAATACTTTTTCTCTCTTAAAAGGAAGAATATATTATGAAGAAAATGATTCCTCAAGGTTTATATGTACCAAGTCTTGGTATAATAACACTAACTCAAAATTTTGATGTCTAACCATTACATACAATGGGATTATTTGATAAACCAAATATTCATGATAAATATAACTTAGACATTCTTTAATAAGATGCAAGCTTCTTAATGTTAACACTTGGTCAAACATGACTCAAAAGAAATAAAAAAATATCAAGGATTATCTAAAATAGTGATAATTGAAATCTATAATGGATTTACCACACTAATAGATGTAATAATGCTACACAAATGATAAGTAAAACTTGGAATAGTAATGAAATAAATCATTTAGTTTTAGATTACATTTATTGATACCCATAATTAACTCAGATCATTCAAAAAAATAAAGTGCAAAATAACAAGGGTAAAAGATATAAAGATAATGTTGATAATGAATATGTATTTGTAATGTTTAATTGAGAACAACCACTAAAACCAACTCTTGGTTAATCCTAGCACAACTTCAACCCAAGGATGGTGAAAGAGTATGGGAAGCTAAATATTGAAGAGAAAAAGATCAAGACCACCATATATAAAAATAAGAAATGGGTTTAAACTCTTAACAACATTTGAAACATTAATATACACCTTTTTATTAATAGTGTTGGGGTTTTACAATCATTCAAGTGTAATAAAATAGTTTGGTAATAGTAAAATCAAAAGGAGAAGGGATAAATTAGTCTAGGATTCATGAAAAATACATAAAATAAAGTGTTTGATTCACTATGTTCTATTAAAATACACCATAGGCTAACCTTGACAAAGGATTTCAAAAACTAATATATATGTAATGGTGCTAGCTATCAAATTCAAACTTTGAAATTTCCAAAAGACTAAAGCTTTGAAGAATATCATGCCTTGACTACAAAATCAAGTAAGACTATGAATACCAAGGTGATGCCTAGATACGGTGAGCCAATCCTTGATAAAATATTCATTTATTATATCTACTTACTTTGTTGATCATGCCTCAAAATATGAATAAATGAAAAACCCTACGAGCTTACTCTAACCCTACAAACACTCACTAGACTTGGAATTTTATGTTCATGCATTACTATGCCATCTTTATTTTATTTAATGCATAATTACTTTTGGATCTAGGTTTAATCCTTTTATTTTTGTATTTTTAGGATTTGATAAGTGGAGTTTCATTTTAGTAAACAATAGGGATAGTTTGATTGTTAACTACCTATGAAAAATCATGATTGGCAGGCACATAGGGCTAACCACTAGGGATGTGGTTCATTGGCATTAGATTATATACCAAATTTAGACTTCCATACAAGTCTCCTATGATTGGTTTTATTAATAGAGTGCCTTTGATAATAGTTTGGTTAATCATGAGAATCTACTTATAAGCTCTTAGTTTTCCTAAAGATGATAAATCACCTGTGTTATATCCTTATGGTACCATTTGGTTTTCTATGTTCATATCTTCTTTATAAGCCAATGATAGGGGTGTATGTATAGTTGAAATTATTCTAAGGAACATTGACATCAAATGATCAAGAGACATCAAGTACGTGTGGATGGTCAAGTCTTCTAATAATATGTAGGTTTCCTTGAAAATTTATTATAGTTTATGGAACCAAATGTTGAACATGATCATAGGATCATTATGTTTTCTCTTAGTAGTAATTAAATGGTGATATAGGATAACATGATCAATAGGAAGTCTAAAATGGCTCATTAAAACTATCTCTAAATCAACCCAATAATTAATTGACCCAGGGGTAACCCAAGATACTAGGAATAGGTGGTTTCACCCAAATAATAGGGAAATAATCTATAGGAAATATTTATAAATTAGACATGTGTTTTGATAATTGCATCCTTGAATGCTTAGACATGTTCTTATATTTATTGGACTCCTCCCACTATGAATTTAGGATAAAATTTCTATGGTTTCTTAGGGAGGTTATGTGTTATGCCTATAAAATCTATCAGATAGTACCTCCTTGCCAAATCCATTTCATGGGATTATCCATTGGGATATGTTGGGGGAAAATGAATGGGATGACAAAGGAGTAGTCATAGTTGTTCGTAAATTACTAGATGATTAGATAGGCTTAGCTTTATTTTCTCCTTTGTTATTTCTTAAATTTATATGTTTTTTGAGTTATAAAATAGATGTATTAGTTCCAATAGACTTATATCTAGTATTTATCACTCTTATTTCAAACTAAAACTATATTATAGCTTAATGTGAAAGTAAAGGTTTTTAGAAATTACTAGTTTGAGATTTGGATATAATTTGACTTGTGTTCATGGCCCTATTTTTAGTGCCAAAATATTTTGATGGTGTTTTTGACACAAATATAATTAGGCAGGGTTTTCTAAGACTCTTTTTCTCCTAAAAGGATAACATCTAGATGTACCAAGTCTTGGTATAGTGACACTCACTCACTAGGTTGATGTGTAATGATTCCATACAATGGTCATATTTGATAAATTATGTCTCTATGATAAATATAAATTAGACATTCATGAAGAGGATGCAAGCCTCTTAATTTTAATAGTTTCCTCAAAATAAATAAAACATTCTCAAGGTTTATCTATCATATACACAACTGACTATTGTCATGGTTGTATCACACTCATGGATGCAATAATGTTATATTAGTGATAAGTAAAACTTAGAATAAAATTTGAGGTAAGAATTAAAATCTATATTGCATTTTTTGATACCAATAATTATCTCAAATCAGTCATGAAAAAAGTGCAAAAGAGGAAGGGTAAAAGAGATAAAGATCCTATTGATACATAATATATATTTATAATGTCTAATTGAGCACACCCACTAAAACCAACCATTGGTTGAGCTAGGCATAAAAAAATTAACCCAAGGATGGTGAAAGTGTTTTGGAATTTGAATGTAGAAGAAGAAAAGACTACGACCACCATATACATATGTAGGAGATGGGTTTAAACTCTTGAAAGCCTTTGAAACATCACGATACACCTCTTGTTAATAGTATTGGGTTATTAAAATAATTTAAGTGTAATAATATAGTTTGGTAACATAAAAATCAATAATATAAAGGATAAATAATCTAAGAAATCATGGAAATTTCACATTGATTCTTCAATGTCTGCATACATAAAGAAATTGATAAGGAACTTTTGGAAATTGTAACTTGACATAAACATATGCAATAAATATAAACTATACAATACACATGCACAAACCATAATTATGGACTTATAGACTGAATGTAATGGATAAATCATTATTAATGCTTGGTTACTTACTATCTAGCTTATGAAAGGTTTGATGGTTTTAACATTTGGGATGACCATTAACTTTAAGATTGAAAAGTGTCCTGTGGTATGTTTTCATTATCTTAAAAACCTAAGGTAGAGGATTGGGTGATGGGTGGATTCCTATCAATTTTAGGATTAGGTATTTATTACATCATCATTATACCACATGGCATCCCATTATTTACTAGTCTTTGATTTCATGCCTATAAGATGGAGCCATATCATACCATCTAGTCTCATTCAGGTGATCAGGGCCTTTGCATGATCATGCCACATGGCATGATCATAGATCTCCTAGATATGTGATTGTTTTATAAAATTATCTAAATTCCAATCTCCCAATATTATTCCACATGACATGATCTCAAGCCTCTAAAGAAATAGGTCATATAACATAAATTATGTGGGTTAATCTAGGCCATCGATCATGAAATCCAATGATGGGAATTATTTAGGGCTTCTTTATCACTCAACAAATTTTTGAGC
Source organism: Torreya grandis (assembly GCA_037957365.1). NCBI lineage: Eukaryota > Viridiplantae > Streptophyta > Pinopsida > Cupressales > Taxaceae > Torreya > Torreya grandis. The sequence goes on along the minus strand of JARHVA010006374.1, from coordinate 251,652 downwards.
TTACGTTATGGCACCACATGGCATCATCATATGGATATAGGCCTCATATATACTTCAAGTTTTGATAAGTGTTATGATCCACATGAGATTCTAATTGTGAGACTTATGATCATAGAACTTCCAAAAGCCAAAATATTTAGTCATTTTAGTGAAATACAAAGGATTTTGGTCTACTAGTTAGATTCATGTTATCGCTCTAATATTGAATTTCTTTAATGGATTTTAAGATAATAAATATTTGGTGAGGGGATAATATTTTATTCATCCCAAGTATTTGATCTATTAGGAGTTCACAAGCTAGATCATTTACATAAATCAAATCTCTTTAAGTTGAAAGACCCAATCCTAAAATTGAACATATATTTTAGGTGAATGCCATGGACTTAATTAAGAAGTAACTTGAGATAAATAAATAGATTACTCTTTCCATTTAAATCAAATATTTATATTCAAAGACTCTAATTATGATAGTTATGTGATGAGTATATAGGTGTCAACTTTAAGGATCATGGTCTATTGTGGTGTGGTAGGCTCACATTAGATCAGAGACATATGGTTTATGGTCAGTTAACAAGAATATGCCCATAACATTTAGGTTGAAGATACTATTGACATCATCAGGATCTATGTGGTGGTTCTTCATTTAACAATCGATGGATATATGTTCATGGGATGATGCCATGTGTCAACATCATATATTCTTTGAGATTAAATGTGATTATGGCATGCATCATGACCATGAAGCTTTGGGTCATTATATTGATCTATATGCTTAGTGATCCCATGTAAGCCCTTGGTTCCTATGATGGTGCAATGTGGCATCATCATTAGACTTTAGGCCTCAAAGGGATTTCTAGACTTAGATAGCTACTACATTTATCTTAGGCCTTGGGATGGTGACACTTGTTAGTATCTCAGGCCTTTAGGTTGATATAGACTCGAGGAGGCTTTTTTTATGGATTTAGATAATGAAATGACCATGACAAATATAATAGGATAAGTTAAACTTATGGAAAACTTAAACCTCGATGATTAGTTTGAAAAGGACCTAATAGAACATTAAAATCCTAAAAAACATGTATAAGTTAGACTCACATGGATGGCTAAGGCACAAAGTCATAGATAATGATTTTTCATGAAATAATTTTCCATAAGAATAGGTGAGAACATAAAATAGAACTAATTAATTAATAAATTTACATAAAACATGTTTAAAAGTCCATCCACATGGGGAATAAATAAAAGGTTTCCAAATAAATTAGATAGTCTCTAAGCCACAGATCAAGACAAAGCCATTTTGGGTTATCCACTTGGATAAAAGATTATTAAAATTGTAGATAGGCAAAATCATAGCATAGTAAATTGATTCAATACCCTAAGTTTAAAATTAAAAATATCTCAACTCTAAATTTAGCTATGAATCATATATTAAGCATAAACCTTTACAAGATTTAATGACTCACAATGATTCAAATTCCCACACCCAAGCAAATCCTAAAATTTAAAAGGTCCCTTAGACTAAATATAGAAACATTTAGATTATTCAATAAAATAGGGTCCATGTTTTTAGTTTGAAAATGTGGCATGTTGGTAAATGAAACAATAGAACCAATGGTCATTCATGCTCTTATATGAGATGAACATAGAATGTAAATCATTTTTTATGATATTCACATTTTAATACATGCATATTTGGATTTATAATAGAATTAATACATAATGAGTGACATTTAAATCATATACTGCATATGATAATGCATTTGGGCATCAAAATCTACCGACCACTCTTGGGCCTAAAACAATCGATACACTATTATATGTGAAGAATTATATTATAAAAATAATAAAATTTTGGGACAATAATGGTTGTGAAAAATGACTAAATTTTTTGATAATGATAATATAATATTATAGTTTTATTTACAAGGTTGTTTACTTACACATAAATGAGATAGAACATGTCATGCCAAAAAATTTCATCCAATAAAACCTAGTTAAACATAATACATTTTTTAATTTTATTTTATCTATTCTTAATTAGTTTGTTTATTATTACCCCATAATTTTTTACAAAGGAAGTGTGATGTGAAACTTTAGCAATAGTGTACATTATAACACTATGAACATGTATTCAATGCAATTAAGCATATGAATACATTGATCATAAAAGAAGCTTTTTGAGAATTTAATTCATCATCCTTCACTAAGGTAAAATAGGAGGAATTGGGATATTCTATCACATTTTCCTAGTCCCTATTTACACAAACGATTTTGAGGACTTTTGACATTGTTTTGATGCCAACACTCTAATAAAATATCCTATTAGGAGGACTTTAACATTAGTATTGATTCCCAAACCACTAATCATTAAATCCATAAGGAGAAATTTGGAAACATTTATTTATATTTAGACAATATTATCTCAAACCATTATTATTATTTTATTTAATAATCATTTATCATTCTTTTTATGTAGGGGAAACATACAATAAATACTATATATAAATAAGGTGCCTTAGAATTAAAATTCTCTTTTAACTATATCTTATTATAGTTACTTAAATTATGTGTAAACAATATATAATTATCTAAATTTCAATATTCCAATAGTTACATTTGTCACACAATATGATCATCGATAAACTTAGGTTATGTGTTACATTTGATAGGATTGTCTCACAATGTAAGTTATAGAGAAGGTCTTATTTACAATCCTTAGGCACACATTATTTCAAGAAATAAAATATATAATAAGGTCATTACTCTTCTAAAATAAACATACATGGTAACAAACATTATTTTATTATACCTATGATAATAAGGTCAACAATACTTAGAACTTAGACTAAAAATATTTGGCCTTAATTTTATCTTATATTGATGGTCCCTACAAAAGAGTTTATGCATAACTCAAGGATTGACAATAAGAAAACCCTAACCTATCCTAATACCCAAGACATGATGTTACTTAAATATTAAACCTAGATATCCAATCCTCAGAATCAAAATCAAAGGTAGCTATGCACTTGTATGAGTAAAGTATCTACGCCATAAGATGTCATCTCAAAAGGGGATGGATAACTAATCCAAATAAAGGAATAAAACAATTGTATTCTTAAAAATATTATATAATCTCTAAATGTATACCAATATTGTATTAATTATATTCCTTCATTAAATCCCCACATTTATTCTCATCTTTTGATGTTAGTGAGAGCATGATACAAGGCCCACCAACATCCTATGTTTATTATGTTATCAAAAAAATACCATATCACAATTATATGATATAGAGTACAATAATTATCAAGGAAGCCTATTTTATATTATCATCAAACAATTAGAGAGTTATAAATAATGATTAAACTCACATCAACTAGGATTAATTCTACCTCCCAATTTTTTTTCATGAAATATAATGATTTATTCATTTACAACTATGTTTCCAAACTTCAGTCAACATTATAAAAAATTAAGTCACCACGAAAATATATTATTAGTGGACACACACTAAATATAATTACATACTACATGGTTAACAAGATAGAGAAGAATTTTTAGTGCACAAGGAAAAGTGTCTAAAATGTTAGTCACTATTTCCCATGCTCACTCCTTAAGATGCCTATATATCAACATATGTGCACATACATAATAAGAATCAAGGTTGGATGTAGTTCATACATTATAAAAATGAGTTTTGGTTATTTATATGAAGAAATTTTGTTTTCACCACATGAACTCACAAATTAACTCTCATTATTATCCCCACAAGTAAAACTTTAGCCACTATCTAGCCCACATATAATTAGTCCTAACCAGGGATAAAAAGAGACACTCTTACACATAAAATTATGGATTGTTTATAATTTCCATGTATTATCAAGCTAATAAATGTTTAATTATGAGAAAACACTCTAACTCTATAGAAAAACTACTTTCCATAGGACTAACATAGAGAAATGAAAAAAGTATCCAAATAAATTATGTATAAAGTCAATTATTCAAACTAATGTTTTAAATGCATTTCATAGGATATAAAGAGTTTTCATGAATCCCTAACCAATTGTATTTACATAAATATGAATTAAAAATTCCAAAAAATAAATCAATATATATAATCAATAATTTTCACACCATCTTCAAGTTGATAAAATGTATTGAGAAACATGTTTTATTTAATTCACAGAATAAAAATAATATTTTGATTATTTTATTATATTTTATAATCTATATAAAATATGATTTAAAAATTAGATAATATTTTTGTGGACATATGTTTTTAAAACACCTAGCATTTTGAAATGACTTTTACATGCTATAAAATGTGCTAACCAATTACTTATGAAAATGGTCTTAAAATTTGGTCAATGTTAATTGCAATACACACACACACACACACACACACACACACACACACACACATGATTACTAAACTAGTAAGTCTACATCATTTTTAAAATTATTTAATTCTAAATTTTTATAATTTTAGAATAGGGTATTTATTTTACATAATTTTATTTGTAGTTATAGATAATATAATTATTTAACCATTTATTTTTAATACCCCTTGATTGAAGTCACTTTTATCTTTCATATTCAAGGCATTCACCAAATGAGACAACCCTTAGTTACTCAAAAATTGGTTCCCTCTGTGTGCTAACGGTTAAACATTTGTTAGTAAAATAAGGATTAATTAAATAAAAAGTAACAAAACTTAATCATATATTTAATTATTAAAATGAATAATATTTTAAAATTATAAATTTAAAAAGATTTATAGGCCTCCTAGAAAGGCTACGAGCCTTATAAAGTAGGCTTGCTAGGAAGCCTACAACACTTAGGAATGTAGCCTAGTTGGTAGGCTTGACCCACTAGTTAGAGTATGTAGGAAATTTTTTTATGAGAATTTATTGAAATATAAGAGGTTATGTGGGCATCTAATAAATTCATTAATTACATAAGGAAGTGGGTTTACTTTTTCAAGTAAACCCACATGTTGCTTGTAACATATTCATTTTTTAGTGTAAGAAAATAATGGGCTTGTAAGAATAGTATGTGTCATTTTTTAACCATAAATTTACCCTTGTAATGAAGGTATTACCATTTATTAATGATATTGGGTGGAGTCTAGTTGGAAATATTTATATTTAGCCTCCCAAAAATGGCTCATTTTATGTGTTGGTTAGCCATGGAGGATCACATTGAAGGAGGAGCTTGAGAGAACATGGGATCATATTAGAGCCTTGGAGGCATGTTTGTTGTTTGTAAAATAGTAGAGAAGAGGCATGCCCTTAATGTTTATATTTTCCCATTTGTGTGTCTTGTGTTTGATACTTGGTTGTGCTTTGACTTGCTATAAAATGTAACATTTAGAATCAAAGTAAATGGATTATTTAAAAGAGTTTTTAGAAGTGTTCCATAAACTCTTTGAATCAATGTTATTACAATAATCATTTTTACTTCTCTCTCCTCTCAAATTATCCTCCACAAAATTACAAATGACTATTTTGTTGAAAAAGATTGATATGGGATAACATATATAAATTGATATCATTTCCATTTTAAGTTATTCACATATTAGTTGTATGGAAATGAGTTATTGATATAAAAAATAATTTATTGTGTTGTTGTTATTTTGAAATAATGGAATGGTAGTTATCATTTTTAGCATACATGCATAATTTATCTTAGATTGGTAAATGGATTAAATTAGTTAGTTAAGAACATGAATGTTTAATCATCCCTTATGATGTTCAAAAATAGTGAGAGTGGTGATTATTGTCAATATTAAATATGAAATATATACCACCTTAGTCTTCTATACTTGACAAGTATTTCTCATGGTTGTACCCTTTAGTTCCTATACCTTCCCGCTATTAAAAGGTTCACATCTTCTATCTCTTATGCATATATCTTATATCTTTGTTTGACCATATGTTACTCTAATGACTAGGCCTTTTGTGCTCCTCAACATCATAAAAACATTTTTATTATCATCATATACAATTTTTAGACATGTATCCATTTTATAGCTTCCTGAACACTTGCATCGTAGCCAAACTACCCATATTGACACACATATGATGTGTCAAATGAAGTTTTGAGTGCACTAAAGTCATAAAATTTACAATTATAATGTGTTATTATGGTTGAGTTAAGTGATTTAATGTGAGATATTTAATGGAATGATTCATATATATTCATGATCAATCCTCATTCGCATCTCACCTAGAAAATTTATACCTCTCACAAGGCAACTTAAAAAAAGCATTCAATCAAGAATTCAAAGGATAAAAGATTTCCTATTATTTATTATTTTAATATTATTCATATATACAACCCATCTGCTCATATGAAGTATTTAAATAGAACCACATGAGTCTTATCTACCATGTTACAATCTAGGTCAATGTATGTATTTACTCTCCACATATCACACCCTTTTGCACACAAGACAACACATTAGGGCATAAATACATCAGTATAAGGACATCTACAGAGTAGTATATATTTATGAAACACACATTTATATAGGTTTATTTGGGCTTAGCTTGACACTATGATCCCACTAACCTATATATACCATAGTCACTATGAGGATGAAGAACTAGGGTTTGATCATTTGATAAGGAATGGAAACCTATGGGAGATATTTGAGTGCACCAAAACAAAGGTGAAATAAAAATTAAAAGGTTATAGGTGGTTGCATCCATATCTAATCAATATTTCATAATATACACCTACATCCAAGTTATATAAGTGCATTGATATAATTTTCTAGATTTGATATAAGGATTTCAGGCCACTAAGTGAAAAATTTCAAAATATAATAATTAATCTAGAATCTAGATTTAGTCCACTTCCATTATGATCCATATTAGATATAAAAACTTAGAGTAAACTATATAATTACTCTTATAATCCATTTATCTCAATACCAATTGATAGTTGTACTTACTATTTTTAGCATATCTTAACATTTAAATTTAGAATATTGTCTATCTGAATTTAGAATTAAATAACCATTATGCTTATTCATTTTTATATCTTAACCCTATACTATATTGATACATATCAATTTATGGTTAAACATTTGGTGAATCTATCTCTTTATGCACACGCTATCTTATCCTAGGGTTTTCAACCTTCTCAAAATTTTCATTGCTATATATTTTCATAATTACTCTATAATTTTTATGCAACTAGCATAACCCTATATTATTTTGTGTTTCTATTAAAAACTTATAGTTTACTCCTTGACCACATAATATGGGTCAAAATAATTAAGTAACAAACCTTATACCTAATAACTATGTTAATAAGTAAAGTGAACCACTTATTGAGGAAGTTATTATAAAAATTGATTATTAGAATAAAAATAATGAATATAATGAAAATGATGAACAAAAAAACTATAACAAGATAAAGTAAAATTTCTTGTTATATTTCAATATCATATCTATAAAAACCTAGATGATCTTTATGAGATCCTAAGAACCATATTAGAAACTAAAATATAAAAAATGTAGATGAAAGACCAAGTTCATATATTGATCATGCTATTAGAGCTATGGGCCATACCTATTTATGAATAATCCTCCTTATGAGAAAATAAATTATCATGGCTTCATACTTATAATGAGGATACATGATATGTATTTACACATTAATTCCATGAAACTACCATTTCCGCATCTTACATGGAAAATATTAATATCTCAACCCAATTACCAGTTTCAATGCCTATATCCACTAAAACTATGGGAAAACCTCCTTTCGTGACATATAAAACATAAAATCTTAATGACCAAGATGCACAAGATCTTGTCTAAACTATAAAACTCTTACAACCCAAGGTTACAAATATTGAACATAATTATTTGAAATAACCTTATGTTATTGATTCATAAGATGTGGTGTATAACCCTCTTAGACATAAAATATATTTGCAGCCCTTCCCAACTAGATTTTTCCACCTAAGTTAACATTTTACGATGAAAAGGGAGATCCTAAATGACATATTTGTTTTTTATGTGGCATGCCTTGATTATGCCTCCAATGATAAAACTTTGATAAAATTATTTCCAAGGAGATTCAAGGACTATGCTCTAAGGTGGTTTTATGACTTACCAATCCAATTAGTAAAAGCATTTAAACCACTTTCACATAAGATTTTGGCACACTTATATATTTATATTACTAAAAAGGTTTATGTTTAACCCTTAAATGGTGTCTATATTTGTGTTATTGAGATTATATTAAAGGGGCATATAGAAATGAAATGGCACAAGGGTGATAATCAGATCTATATCAGGGAAATTAGATGATAAACACATATATAAGCATACATTGAATTTATTATGTTGAGATTGTCTAAATATGTAAAGTACAACTATGTTAAATATAGAAATGGCAAATAAGTGAATAACTTATCTTTTTATAATGCTAATGTAGTTATGATTTTTGAACAAGTTGAAATTAGGGAGGAAGGAGATCTTGGAATAGGCACCAAATTTTGGTTTTGATGCTTCTAGATATCTAGATAGTAATATTAGCCAAGGATGGTTACACTGAAACTATTGTGTAAGTTTGATGTTAGTGTTATGTACAAAATATTTATTGAAATAAGATGTGACAACCTAAATGCTTTTGGGTTTTAATTTTCCTTTGATTTAGTACATTTAGATATGAGTCATGGATAGTCATTGCTTATGAAATGGGAAAACCCTAGATTTCCATCTATAATGTGATGTTGGGGAAAAATGGGTTAGTAAGCACATAGTGTCTAGCTGACCCTAATTATCCTACTATGAAAGGATGATGCCTACATGGACAATATTTTAAAGAGGTCCTCATACTGATGTACTTCTCCCCTTCGTGTTGGCTTATCTATGAATCATACAATGTGTGTAAAGGAAGTATAATAGTGACACATCTTGTAACATGGAAAATTATGCTTTTGGGATGATCCTTTATTACTTCAAATATATACATGTTTTGTACCTATGGATGGTACATAATTAGGAAAGATTTAGTCAATTTAATGCTTGATAGAGTGATTTTGATAAGTGCCTTGGTCTCTTTGGTATTTTTATAGGTGAAGAATGAATGAGGGTTGATCTTTTATTTATATCAATGAATTTGGATTAATAACTCAAATAAAATCACTTAGGCCAACCATTAGGATACATTTAATTTGAAAATTAGATAACTTTCAGACATTGGACACTTGCATCAGGATAGGATAGTATTGTTGATATTATTGTTTGACCCAAAAGTTAGTGTCTAGGGAGTCAGATAATATGTACAAGTTCAAAACTTGTAGATATGGAAGATAAGTATATTTTAATATTTTTGGCAAGATAAAAGACATGGATCATCAATATGAGACTGATCAGACTAAGAGATCTATGGAAAGTGATATAAATATAAAATAGATATGAGACTTATGGAAGTGGGAAAGATAGATAACTAAGAAGCATAGTCAAAGTATGAGTTTTCCAAGTGTACAAGACTGGGGTGCTATATAATCACAAAATATCTTCTACATTTACACCCTTTTAATCTGGTAATGAAATTTAATTTTTAAAGGATAGGAATGCATACTTAGTTGTGTATGCACATATTATATTACTTGAGTGCTTTTCTACTGACTAACCTACAACGAAGAGAATGTTAAAGTTTAAAATCAATGCATATAATATGGGTTGAAAGTCTTGAAATATATTTAAATTGAAAGATCAATGTTTAGGAGTGCACCTATGTGTCAATATAACCTCCTTGCATATTGACAAGTTGTTATATAAAAGATATATCATTTTAAGGCTATAAAATTCAGATTAGGATAAATATAAATAAAATATTAAAAGTGAATATATTCAAGGATCTATTGATGCTATGTACCTAGGGATATGATATATTAATTTATATGGGTTGATGGAGATGCTGACATGTGGCACACATCCCCTTAGTTAGTTATATGGGTACAATATATTAGGATAATGGTGTAAGTTGTGGAATTAGTACATTGGGTAATGGTCAGCCTACATTGGGATTAGGAGGTTACTCATCCATTGGTTAGATATATGTCTATATAAATGATATGATTAACATGGTAAAGATATGAAGTAAGCATTGAGTCTTCTATTGTAAGAGGATATTGGAGGTTGTCCCCTCGAAAAGACATTGTGGAGTTATTCCTTCCTAAAGGAGTATTATATGGTGTTGGCCTACCTTAAGGTTATTTTTGCATAGATTGAATATTTGAATCATATCAAGATCTTATCAAGTGGTATCAGAGACTTGATTTGGGAAATTTGTGTGGATTGAAACCCTAGTTTTTTTAATCATCAATATCTTTTGATTGGTTATTGATTTTTCCATAATTTTTTTACTAGATATGGAAAATATTTTAAGTCACAGTAAAAAAATAGATATTTAAAAATTATTTTTTAGGTATTTATTTCTATTTTATGGTTTATACTAATTTCACTATACATTCCAAAATATAGGGAATTTTAATTCTAAGTTTTTACTGGACATGTAAGAAGATATAAGAGAATCATAGTAAAAATTTTAGAATTTTTGGAGTTGTTTTGAGTGATTTGTTACAAATTTATCATTTTTCATATATTTAATATATAGGTAAAAATAAAAGATATGATACCACTTGATATGATTCAAATATTCAATATATGCAAAAATACCCTTAAGGTAGGGCAACGCCATATAATACTCCTTTAGGAAGGAATAAATCCACAATGTCTCTTTGAGGGGACAACCTCCAATATATTTTTACAATAGAGGACTCAATGCTTAATTCATCTCTATACCATGATAATCATCCCCTTTATATAGACATCTATCTAAATAATGGATGGGTAACCTCCTAATCCCAATGTAGGCTGACCATTACCCAATGTACTAATTCCACAAGTTACTCCATAATCCTAATATATTGTACCCATATAACTAACTAAGGGGATGTGTTCCACATATTAGCATCTCCATAAACCAATATACATTGATATATCAATATCCCTAGGTACATATAAATTGAGATAGATATTTTAAGGTACCTTCCCCCAACTTTGGAGAAAAAGTGAGTTTCTACCTGGTAGTTAAGATTAGCTCAATCATGTAACCCAATGATACTTATAACTTGGTGATTCTAGAAGATCAATTTAAACCTAAAAACTTGGAAATATTGAATTATTTTATCACCTTAACCATAATAAAAGGTGAACCAACTACTAGAGTAGATTGGATCAATAAAGTTTATAAAATTTTATGGTGTATAAATACAAAAAAATGCTGGTGATATGGTAATAGTCCATAAAAAAGTTTTATAATATGAAAATGATTTAAATTTTTCAATATTATGAACATGTTTCATATAATATGCATCTTATATATGTCTCATGCTAAAACTATGTATAAAAATAGTACCAATGTATATAATTATACCACAATTATGAATCTGAATCATATAACTATGTGCTTTAGATAATTCAGATAACTATGTAAGTGCAGATAACATGATTCTAAATAATTCCCCCACTATATATGTATAAATTTGAACACTAATATAGTACCAATGTAAATTACATACTTCCAAAACATGCCCCCACTATAAACTAGAGATGTTGAATACTAAATAGGTGTGGAGAAGATGATTCCAAATCATGCCCCCACTGAATCTAAGAAGTATGAATGTGTGGAATCCATGTCCATATAACATGTATCCATTGACACTAAAAATTTATATAATTAACATATATTGAATTAGTGTGAATAACATGCTCCTAAATCATGTCCGCACTGAATATGGAAATTGATATAAGTACCATACTCAATGAATGTGGATAACATGATTCCAAATCATGCCACCACTATAATATAGAAATTATACCAAGTTTGGAGAACATGCATCTATGACATTCCCATATTAATATGCCCCACTTTGAGGTAATGGAAATATATGAAATGGTATTCACCTAACCTCAAAAGGATAAGACAACTATATACTATGTGATTATAACCACATAACCTATAAAAAGAACATCTCTAGGTAGATATATAATTGAAGCACATAGGATAATGTGATCACATCAAGACCTGTGAGTGTCATGCAAAGTTTTACCATCATTGGGATCATGTATGTAACCAATACTAAATGGTATGATCAAGACCATTGGTGGTTTATTTTGGTGGCTTCTGAATAAATGGTTTATAAATAAATGGGTTAAATATTTGAGTATTTGTGTTTGAAAAATGAATAACACCATAGGTTGGAGCTTCTTTTTTAGAAATGTATGTTTATTATTTGTGTAAATTTAATATATAAATTTTGATAAAAAAATATTTAAATGTGCAATTTAACCAAAAGGACTAAAAATATCAATCTACCATTAAGATCTAGAGCCAATTAGAAATAAAATGCAAAGATAAATGAAACATTCATACCAACATTAGATCCTAAAAACTAATTTCTCCAAATCAAGATTCAAACAAGAAATGATTTAATTATTATGGATAAGGATTAAGATTGCTTACCAAATACTCAAATTTTGAGCATGATGTTGGCTTGAATATTTGATCAAAAGACTATGTTGATGGAAGATAGATTAGTCATGGATTCTCTAGTTATCTTGTAGTTAGTTTGGCCATGGAGGGGTAATGGTGTTTAAATATAAATAATGAGGGAAGATCAATGGCCATTACTCAAATTTGGGTGTAGGAGATTAGTGATGGAGGATTATCCAAGGAGTTAAAAATTCATTGGATGATTCTAGAGGAGGGAAGGTTTTAGAGGTATAAGCCTCTATAATCTCTTTGGAAGTATAATCATGATTAGTGGTCGATTAATCATATGATTAGTGGTTTATAGAGAATCAAGGGGATGTAGAATTGTATAAAATCCTAGGAGTAGGTAGGTAGGTGGGTCATGGGAATTTTAAATTCCCAAATAATGGATAAATGGGATTAGTTAGTTAGTATTGGGGATTAATTATATTAATGAAGAAGTGGGAAGGGATAAGGTTGGTATGACGAAGAATAATGATGGGGGATGGGATTTAATTATTAGAAGGGGTGATATTAGTATGAAATTAGAGTGGGTAAATGAGATAAGTATAAATAGTGTCAACAAATAGTAATATTAGTGATGACAAATGAAACAAGCAAATTTAGATGTATATATTTTATTTCTCTTTAAAAGGTTATTATGAATGGATTAAGTAGAAGGAGTAATGGTATTTTAAATAATAAAGACATGAGAAGGATGAATGTTAGTACATGATATTATTGGATATTATTCCCCCTCAAGGGAACATGTAAGGAGGAAGGTGTTGAGTGGCCACTTGAAAAGAATAAAGAAGGGGTGGGATGCAATGAATAGAAAATGGGATGAAATTCAATACATGAGATAGATGATGAATATGATGAACTCGACTTGAGTAGTGAGTTAAAAAATTATGATTCCTCTAGAAAAGACACATGTATAGTGAGTAGAGATGATTATGTCATGGATGTCAACACATCCCAAGGAGGAATCAATTGTAACATCATGATGATAAGATAAAAGGATACAAAATTTTGATGTATCCTAAGCATGGATGCATATAAGGGAGAATTATAGGCCAATAAAATATAATAATTTGATAGCATTAATGACGATTGTATCTCAAAGTTAATGTTGAGGGATATGATGAATTGGATGAGAGAAAATGAACAATATGATTGATTGATTTAAATATGAAGAAATGGACTACATTGATTCAAATCAATGAGCTATAATATGGTTAAGATAGATGATGCCCCTAACAAGGACACATGCAAGAAATAAAGAAATGGTAATAAATTTATGGTCCTAGTTATTCCCCAATTGAAGGAATAAACTATAAAATTTAAATGACAAATTAACCAATCAATGATATTATATGTCTAATGGAAGAAAATATTGATATTTTTATTTGTTCAGTCCAATCAATAGGTGTTGGTGATTGATGAAAATATTAAGGAGATAATTATGGGGATGGTGATTGATCAATAAACTAATTGATTAAGTATTGATATTATAGATCAATATTTTATTGATATATATGAGGATGAATGATGAGGAAAAGGTGAGGGTGGTTAAATTATCCTTGGGTACTAAAAAGTGGCCAAGTTCTACCTACATAGTCTGAAAAGACCTCAGGCCAATGTAGTTCTGATCGAATGATATATACTATAAGATGATGATGAAAATGAATATTAGGTATGTTAGTTGTTAGATATATGTTATATGTGATGATTATTTGATTGAGATTTGAGTTGAGATGTTGGATGTCAATGAATAGAGAGATACTACATGATTGGTTAGAGGATACATGTGTGATGGTAAAAAGACTCAATAAGAATGATTGGATATTAGATGAGTGGACTAAGATGATAAAATAGATGATGGGATTAAGATGATTTAATAAATTAAGATAAATTATCAACCCATTATTACTATAATAAGGCTCATCATAGTCTAAGAAATTCAATAAATATAACACTTGGTAGTATGCCCTATGATATAGTATAACCAAGAGGATGTTGTGCCAAAGTGAATAGGAAAATAGAAAACTATGCATCATCAAGGGCATATAAAAGAATTATTATAAAAAAATTTGTCATCATATCATCCTCATTTAGTTTCTAATAAATGAAAATGATGTGATGCAAGACTAACTAAAATACTAAAATAAGATAAGCAAACCAAAATATGCAAATATATATAAGACATGGAAATAAGTTAAACAACAAAGAGAAGAGAAGTAACACACACAAGTATATACATGTAGTGACATTATTTATATTCTAATTATCTTTATGAGATTCAATGATATGATTAATCAAGTGATGAGTTAGACTAGGTTGGCCATGATGATCATGATGTGACTTTGGATTAAGGATAGAAATGTGGAGAAGATATGGACTTAGAGTAGAATAGGCACTATGATTATGATAAGTATTTGGATAAGGATATGGATTTAAATTGAACTAGTTATTTTAATGGTAATTTTAAATTAAACATATGGGTAGTTAACCTATGGATTGACCATGATGAGAGACTTAAGACCTATTAGGCTAAGGTGAGACTAGGTTAATCTTGGCTTAATATAGACTATATGTGCTCCAGTTTAAAATATGGGATGAAATATAATAGTGGTACAAATGGATATGACTTAGATTATGGAGGATGAAGGATATGGCGATGGATGAGAATATGGGAATAGGCATAAAACATGACATCTTGGAATATTTTTGGCTTTTTCTAGATTTTATAATTTTTTTATTGTTGACATATTTTAATTTTTAGGTCTTTTGAGAATATGTAGATACATTATACAAAGTGGGTTACTATAAAAAAGACTACCAAGCCTATCAACAAATATAAATATTGATATAATAAATGATGGGATGGAAACAAGATGAGGGTGATGCTAAAAATGGGATGAGGACTATGGAAGAATGGACTAGGGATCATAAATGACCACATCCTAAAGGAACCAAAGATATATTTGCCTATGTCTCCATTAGAGGATATGCCATGATGATTATAGAATATTTTTGAAGACATATTCCACTTCCTTATGAAGGTTAAGACTAGAATAAAATATGGATATAATAGAATGCATGATATGATGGTGGATGATGAGTAGGACCAATGGACAGAGGGATATGATATAGATGGGATTATGTGGATTTTTACCCCAAGGGTTGAGGTACAATGTAGATAATAGACTATTTTATCATGATGCCAAAAATTGTTTTTCACTATGGTACTTGCCCAAGGCACCAAAATACTAGTTTTCACCATTAGATGAATGATTTTTTGACTTTTGGCATCTCAATTTACTAGATATAGGTGTGAGATGCAAGATGTAGACATTTTCATGATCTATCAACTGACACCTATTTTGGATATATGTGACGATAGGATCATCTTGTCATTATTTAATGCATTTATGTCCTTATGACCTTCATTGAATCTTGATTGAGACCCCTCTAGATGTGTAAACCAAGTATCTTCATAACACTTATGAGAGACAATGTTGCCTAGGTTTTTAAGGTATGGAATGGATGTATTTAGGTTTTGGACTTGATGGTGATATATAAAACTTGAATGGATGATTATATCATGATAGGGAGGTGTGTTGAGTTATTGGGAAGTGGGATTAGTAGTCACACACATCATTGTATATGTTGGACATTCCTTATTTGATTGGTTCCATGTGATAAAAGACTTTAAGAGATACAAGAATTTTGAACTATGATTCTTCTTTGATCTAATTATTTTAAGGATTATTAGCCATTTTGATATTGATTTGGATAGTGTTTCAATGTTTAGACTTGATTATATCTTAACTACCCCTTGGTGCTTGAATTTGGGATTCACCAAAAGAGAATGCCCTTTGAATAAGTAAATGATGATGATTATTTTGAATTTGATGGTCCCCTAGAGCCTCAAAAGGTATTTCATTAGGGGAAAACATTTTTTGATTAGGCTGATGATTTGAATGGTCTTGATTTTGACTTATTGGATCAAAGGTTATTCGATCATGTATGATTTTTTGAATATGATATTTAAGATTTTTACTTTTGACACATATTATTATTCTTGGACAAGATTAAAATGATGGATTAATGTGGGAGAGATGGTATGATGAGGTTAATGAGTGGTGATTAGGTAACATGGTCTTTGCAATGGTTATTAGGAGACCTAGTTCTGACATCAAAGAAAATATCCTCAAGATCAGTAAAAGGATCACCATTAATATTCCCAAGACACATGTTTGATTCAATATCAAATCCACTCTATCTTTGATAGATAAATATTTTAAAAACTATGTTATGACTTCATCATCCTGATTGGGATCAAAATATAAACCTAGTGATTGGTTGTTATTTGAATTGGAGGTATGTTTAAAAGAGTATGCATAGTCATCATTTTTTGTAATATCTATGAGGGATTATGTTTTTGGCAAGGAATATTATGCAAATATTGGTGTAAAATATGGTCTTGATGTA
Organism: Torreya grandis; assembly: GCA_037957365.1. Lineage (NCBI taxonomy): Eukaryota > Viridiplantae > Streptophyta > Pinopsida > Cupressales > Taxaceae > Torreya > Torreya grandis. The sequence continues at coordinate 234,591 of JARHVA010006374.1, read as the reverse complement.
GATAATAGTTGTATTGACTTTGATGTTAACTCTAATGTATAGTATGTGATGCTACTAGTAGAATATTTATTTTATGCAAGTGACATCTCATTGTGGTGTATTTGATATGATGGGTGAGAGGAAGATGATGGAGGGATAAAAAATTCACTAGATAATGGTCCATATAAGAAATAATCATTAGATAATGGGGGACCAGGTTTATGGGCAATGAACTCATCTTCAATGTAGGATTTGTCAAAGATTGGGACCATGGAAGATGGATGTGATGTCTTGACCGTAGCTTGAAAATGGAAGGGATTGATCATGATTGAGAATGGAATCTTTCCATTCCTCTTTTTTTTCACATATGGAAGTAGACTCATCTAATTCATTCTCAATTTCTATGTGACCATTGTGGATAAGGTCTTGGACATAAATTTGGTATAACATCAATTAATGGTATGCCCCTAAGTTTGGTGATATACATAGTAGTGGTTATCTTTATATCAAGAAGGATTAGGATTGGTGGGATTAAGATGTTGTATATATGGATAGACCATAATTTTATTGGAAATAAGCTAGTGAAAGAGGGATTTTAGGGATATAGGAAGAGGATTATAGGAGTTCTCTTCACTTATTGACTTATATGTGGAAGCATTGGGATTTGGATCAAATTATTGTTTCATGATTGGGTAGGAAGACTATTAATAGATGAGGTGGTGAAGATTGGATTCCCTTTGCTAGTGTAGGAATGGGTAGATAACTAGATATGACTAATGGATGGAAGGTTTGAATGGGATTGGATGATGTAAAAACTAAGAGTTAAATAATGTGGATAAGTGTAAATTAAAAGTAATGTTGGGTGGATGGGCTCAAAGTATGTAGGATGTGGATTGATCATCTTAAGGAGGTGAGAAAGGATCATATCCTTATTAGTAATGAGGAATTACTCAATCAAGGTATTGACCAAATTTATTTTGGATGCTATGGATCAAGATGGGAGAAAGGATGGATGATGTGGTTTGATAGCCCCAATCGATAGGTGCAACAAATTAAATGGAAATATTAAGGGATGGAGATGAAATGTGTGGAATTTTTTTGACAAATGGCTTGATTTAATCTAATCTAATGTTTTATTTGGTATTTGATGTGATGTGATGTTTTACAGAGTAAAAAAATATTAAGTAGACTAAAACAAGATGTGAGTTAGACCTTGATTATTTAGACTGGATTAAACTAGGTGAGATATGATAAGCTCTAATATTTGATGATTATGGGTTAGACTATCCTAAAATATTTATTTTGATTAGAGATTTATTTGATTGAGACTAATTTAAGACCAAAAATGATTGACTCAAATAGGATAAGGTGATTTGATAGATACGTTGATAGGATTATGATATTGACTCAAACTTGACTACACACGAGCAAGCTAATGATGATGACCCTAATATGGAAAAAATATTTACCAATGTGTATGAATACTAATGTATGACTATAAACTTGATGAGATGACTTATATAGTCTAGGGGATGACAAGGTAAGGACTATGATTAAACTAAATTACAAGGGATAAAATGGTGGATAAGGTAATTAGGCTAGATAAGGTCAAGACAAGTGACAAGGTGTTGACTAATGTATGTTTTATGATGGGTAATAAGGTTTGGATCAATACTCTAGGAATGAGTAATACAAGTAAAGATGATGTGGGAATATGATGATGAAAGGACTAGGATGTGACCAAGATTAGTTATAGACAAGGTGGATTAAGTGATAAATATAATGCTGGGGATGATTAATGTTAAAGCTAAGTGAAGAGTATGAGGTTGAAATATGATAAGATGTGAAAGAGTAATGTCAAGACTTGATTAATTTAAGGTATGGGGAGTGATGAGCATTAGGTAGATGAGACTAGACTAGGATAAGATGAGATAAGTTTAAAATGATATACACAAATGTACAAAGAAAATATGTACAAGAGGATATTTGATGAGACAAGGATATAAAAGATGATATGATTAAGAGACAAGGATATACAAGATGATTATATATAAATTAGGCCTAGATAAATGCATATAGGTTTGGGTAAAAAGGCTATTTTGGCTCACAAACAACACAGGTCTAGCACAACACTCACCAAATCAGAAAACCACAAACTTAAAATTAGTAAATTGATTTAGGCATGTAACTTGATGATTACACTATTTAATTACTTTGTGAGTGAGGATATAGGCCAATTAACCATTAAATAATATTCCAAAACCTCTCAAACCCATATAGACATAACAATAACTTGGGAGGTGATATTGATTCTTGTAACAAGTTTTTTATTATGGTTGATGACCCTATGTTAAGCAACAAGCTCTCTAGGGGTGTCCCCAATATACACTAGGTACCATGTCATAAAGTGTGGATCAATTCATAACATAAAGTGTGTATTAATTCATGGTGGTGAAATCCATGGTCCTTATCCCACTAGGAATATGGAAAGTGCATGGGTCTAAATTCCTTGTCATGTTTCCCATAAAAAATAAAAATGGAAGGTTTTATTAGTGGTTTTTGATCCTCCAAGAATCACCATAAGGATGTAAGGAGGAGAGAATACACCATTTTATCCCTCAAGTGACACACAAGTAGACAAAAATATTTATTATCCAATTAATTTATATGTGATATATACAAAATATACACAAGATATTACAACATGATTTTTTAAAATGCCAAAATATCTTTGATAGATAACTTGCAAGATAAGTGATTAGTAGTTTCAGTTGATAATCTTGGAGGGGCAACCTACAATATAAGACATTAGAAAAAATATATAACCTACAAGATAACATGTTATCAAGTCAAAATTTCTATTAGATTCACCCCTATGAGAAATAAAATGTTAGTCCAATAATATTTAATAAAAACCACTGAAAAAATAACAATTTGGATCTATAACTTCTTTGGATAAAGAGACACAATGTAGGGATTTAAGGGTGGCATTCCTCAGTGGGGTCAATGGGTAGTACCCCTTGTGAGGTTAAGTGGTAGTTCCCCTTAAGAGATCAAGGGACAACATATAATGACTCAAAAAAACTGAAAATGATCCTAAAAATGCACTCAAGAGAGGACAATTTTTGAGGAAAAATACAAAGTAGAATCACTACTATTTTGATCGAAACTAACTTTTAGACCTAAAAAATCACACTTAAATAGTTGGTCATTTGAAAATAAATTATATAAACTAAAAACACAAAACTAATAGGTAATACCATAACTTGATAATCAACATTTTTGCTATTTGTTAGTTAACAATTACAAGATGGTTATGTAAAAACACAAATTTGTTTGGTAATACTGCAACTCAAAGGGAAATATCACAGGTTGAGATGTCAAATTTTTTTTTATAAGGGAAACACAATTAATCTAGAAGAAAAATGGTGGAATATACACAAAAATGATTAAAATATCTATAAAGTGTTAGAATATTCTCATGATGAACAAAATTAAGACTATGTTTACACAAACATACTATTATAATTATTCAAGTAAAAATTGACTATTTATGCAGAAAACTAACTATATACATCAATATCACTTATTTCAAAAGGTGATATTTAGTATAAAATATATTTTCCTGATCTATTTGAGTCAAAATTACCTATTAGTAAATAAAATCACATATGGGAAACAAAAACTCTTCTCAAAGAGTGCAATATTGCACTAAGTAGATAAAGGGGTGTTTAGATGTGTTTAAATTTTATCTAGACAACACCTCCCTCTTCTTGTGAATGGGTAATAATCAAATAGAGATGATAAATTATTATAAATCTAGAATTATTAATTTGAGTTAATGATTTTACCATCAAAGTCAAAACTACCTTTTAAGAAGGCAAAACCACTACTCAACTCAATATCATAATTGTAGATATACAATTTTGATTAGTTAAAAACAAATATTACTATTATGGATGATAGGTTTTAATGTAATACATTCAAGACAAAATTAGTTAGTGTAAAATTTATAGAAATCAAATAAATGTGTGTAGGGCTGATTAATTAATTATAAGACCATACCCTATACAATTGCATTTTTAATGTCAAAACTATAGATTTATGTCAAATTCACCTTTCACAAATGCAATATTGCAAAAGGTCAAAAAAATACCAAAATACTTATCTGATAGTGATTAAAGGGTATGGTTAGTGCAAAATTATAGATTATTAGGCAATATCGATGATACAATATCATAATTTGTAGAACAAAACTGACATTCACCTGGGTGTGAATGTTTGATAAAATATAGAGATTTCTCCTCATCCTACCAGTATTTCAAGCTATCAAAACACTTTTAACATTCAAAATGGTTAATTTTACAGAGTTATCCCATCGTGGTCACCAAATATAAGAAGGAAATTTTGACCAAAAATGATTTGGATGTGCAGTTTAACCAAAATCACTCAAAATAGTAATCAATAATTAAGATCTAGATCCAATTAGGTATAAAATGCAAAGATAAATGAAAAATTAATACCAGCATTATATCCTAAAAGCTAATTTCTTCAAATCAAGATTCAAAAAAGAAAATATTTAAATATCATGGATAGGGATCAAGACTATTTACCAAATAATTAAATTTTCAACATGATGTTGGCTTGAAGATTTGATCAAAAGACTATGTTGATGGAACATAGATTGGTCATGGACTCCTTAGTTAGCTTTCAATTATTTTGGACATGTAGGGGTTATGGTGTTTAAATATAAATAAGGAGGGAATATCAATGACCATTATTCAAATTTGGGTGTAGGAAATTAGTGGCAGAGGATTATCCAAAGAATTAAAAATTCCTTGGATGATTCTAGAGGAGGGAAGGTTCCAGAGGAAGAATCCTCTAGAATATATTTAGAATTCTAATCATGATTAGTGGTGGATTATTCATGTGATTAGGGGGTTATAGATAATTTAAGTTATGTAGGCTTATATTGAATCATAAGAGTAGGTAGGTAGGTGGGTCATGTGAATTTTAAATTCCCAAATAATGGATAAATCGGATTAGCTAGTCAAACAGGGGATTAAGTGGATTACTAAAGAAGTGGGAATGGGTAAGGTTATAATGATGAAGAATAATGAAAAGGGATGGGCTTTAATTATTAGAAGGGGTGATATTAGGATGAAATTATATGGGATTAATGTGTAAAATTAGTGTCGACTAATAGTAATATTAGTGACTATAAATGAAGCGAGAAATTTTAAATGTATAAAATAATCACCTAAAAGTGGTAATTGAATGCTAATAGTGTTGTTTGAGTTAACCAATCCTTAGTCTAGCCATATGCTTATCTTTGAACATTAGACTTACTTTTCTAGTCATTTATTAGACCATATTCACCTACATCTAGTCAAAACACAATCCCAAGACTGTCATTTCAGATCTTAATCTAAATTGCTTAGTAGTCTAAAAAGAGGAAATTAGCACCACATTTGGGACACTATTACCACATGGTGTTAGTGACCCAAACTAGGTGTTATTTTCCTTATCCATGGATCTTACCAATGAATAATTTTTTAAACATGTTCTCCTCCTAAGATCATCTTAAGATCATTTTCTTATCTACACAAGCAACAAAACCCTATAAATACAAGACTAATCCACCTCTATTCACTAGATGTAGAAGTTATTCAAATAAAAAAAGTCAAAGTTGAATAAAATCAAGGTATTTGATCCATATCCTATACTAATTTCTACATACTACCATCTATAATATCCCTAAACCCAATTTTTAGACACTTCAAAGTTCAATCACATTCAAGGCATCCAAATCCACTCTCATTTTAACATTCACTTGCACATACATCAAGCACTAGGTGGGAGAACTACATCAAGATTGATCCCTCTTTGGAGTATTGGTATGTAGGTAACTCTCTACATAACGAGGTGTTGAAGATGTCTAGTCCTTACTACTATAACACATAGTATTATTTATCATACCATAATTACAAGGAGATTAGGGTTTTCATATTAAATCAGGTTTTTTAGGCACAAAATAGAGCTCTACATTTCTATCATGTAAGAATAGGACATATAGACATAGGCATAGGCACTCCCAAAAAATAGGAATAGTCCCATAAATGGGACACTAGCACCATAATGAGGACACTACACATAAATGGTGTCACTTTCCACATTGGGTTGTACTGTATAATGAGTGGATGAACACCAAAATCTTATTGATGACTCATACTACTACCTAGATATCAAATTTTAGAACCCAAATCATATACGATAATCAGTTTTCATATAAGTCTATATTTATCCATATTTATTGTTATTATTATAAATTAAAATAAAGTCAAATGTCATAAAAAATAAATACTTAATTATTGCATATTTATTTAACTGATTTAGGCATCTTAGCCCATTAATCTAAACATAGGATTTTCATTATAAAATTCTAAAAGGTTAAATCATTTGGTGAACCCGTCTTACTTACAATATTTCATCAAACCCTAGATTAAATTCATCCAAATTTTGTGTAATAAATATTGGGCTAAATACTAATGATTTTTTTATTTCACAACCTATCTAACTAAAATCAATTTTACATTAAGGTTTCAAATTATTTTATGTCTAATTTAAATTGTTGTAAAGAAACCCTAGATTAAAAACACCTAATACTATAGGGTTTGTATCCTTTTTTTGTATAGTCAGATTTTAATTCATTTTTTTTTTCAATTTGCTAAAATATTTCATTTTTTACAATATTCAATAGGTTATTATTCTTAAAAGGTTAAAAATATACAAAACTTGTTTTCCTACCTTTCAACCCATAATGAAAGAATTTAACAATAGATTTGATGAAACCAATAAGTTTGAATTAAAATACTTTGTGTCCAAACATAAAGATATTCAGGATGATTTTATAAATATTTTTCAAGAGGAAATCCAAAATAAAAACAATGTTCAATATTTAACCCCTCCAGTTAATGATGTTGTTACACTGTCAAAGGGGCCAACTCAACCAACTTAGATAGCGTAAGCCAAGATTTTTATTTGACCATTAGTGATAGCTACACCACTTTCGGATAGTTTTTCTACTCCAAATGTAGAATCCTTTATGTTGGAGGTTATTACTTTGTAGTCTAAGTGGTTACATCTTGATTGGGGAGCAGTTAGGCCATCACTTGCCTTGGATTTCAACATTCTCTTACACACACCTTTGGCACATCACATTACAAAAATTACTTTACCATATGGTTTCATGGAAACAAATATCACATTATATTATGGTAAGGGTGACCTATAGAATCACCTTAGATCCTTCCTTGTGGCATGCTTGGACTATGTGTTTAATGATTGGCTTCTTATAAAGATATTTCCATGCAGTCTCAAGGATTATGCCCTAAAATGGTTTTATGATTTTACAAATCAATATATCAGGGCATTAAATCCTTTAGCTAATATGTTCATACCACACTTATCTATCAACAACAATGATAAAATATCATATGCATAAGTGGCATAGCTAAAGTATAAGTCAAATATACCCATAGCTGATTATGTCTTATTATACAAGATAATACTATCAAATTTGACTAACCCCATGATAGACATAGAACTTCAAGATATATTTAAACATATTATATTACTATCACTACACAAAGATAACTTATTCAATAATTTTCCCATATTTATCAATATGTACCACACAATTAAGGAAAGAGAAGTTAAGCTCTTAGCAATGGGTAGACTTAGATACATGAATGGATTAGATTCAACTAAGAGTACAAGAAAACCTACATATAAGTTCAGGTCCATATTAAAAAAAAAGTGATCAAAAGGCCATATTCAACGTAGCTTTAGATCCTTCTCCTAGATTGGTTTTATCTTCTCCTTAGCATAGATTCTTCACTAATCTTCAAGAGTCACTAGAACAAGTTATAAAATAACTATTGGAATGAAATGTATTATATTTATCTCCAATTAAAGAGGCTGATATAACATATCTTCTTCCTAATATTTATGATGTAAATACATTTTATGAGTATCATAGGGAACTATAACACATGACAAATAGATGCATTAGCCTAAAGCACAAGATACAAGATCTCATTGAGACTAAAATTATTGATGTCGGTATACCCACAAACGCACCAAAAAATAGAGTTAAAGTCACTTAATATATTTTCATATCCTTTTCCAAAGTATATAACTAATGAGATAGGAGGCACACTAGGGGTTCACAATACATACTAGGATCATCCACCATTAGCTTATTATATCATAGTTATAGAGGAGACATATTCACTACATAATATTATTAAAATGTATCACACTACATTTCCACTTAGAAAAATTATCACATTTTTAGAGTAGGAAATTTTGAATAATGACACAAATTTACATGCACTCTTCATATGAGCACATACAAACTACCATCCTATTCATAGTGTTATGGTTGAGAATGGGTCAAGCATAAGCATGTTCACTATGATACATTTAAAACACTTGGAATAAATAGAAAAGGATATATTCCCCATATATAGTGTCATTAGTGGTTTTAGTGGCCACTTTTAGATATCCATTAGAGATATTATGCTTCGATTATAGGTTAGACCAACACATATAGCCACACAGTTCGTAGTTATACCTAGTGTAGGTGTATTCAATAAATTATTGGGTAGGCTATGGTTATATTAGCTATGAAATATCCCATATATATTACACTAATGCCTAATGTATATACATTCCAACCAAGTGGTTAATATTAAGGGTGTCCCATATGAGTATCATCTTCCCAACCCACATGTAGTTTTAGCATAGTTTCTAGATACAATTCTAGAACTGACAACAATTATAGTTCTAACTTTACTAGATATTACATAGTTATTAATTATAATAGAGAATACATTTCCTATTTATACATCACATTATTTAGTAGAGTCTTCAGATCATGCTAGGTCTACTTTTATGTTATCTACATGTAGGTGTACTCTCCCTCGAAGACCATTAATAGAGAGACCATTTCATCAAAAATACATAATAGATTCTAGAGGACCTTATTATACTTAGTTCACACCAATATGAGTTATATTGGTGTCTAGGGGTTCTCAGAATAGAGTGTCTTCATCAACTACAACTTTTACTTATACTAGATGGGTCCTTAAGACCCATACAGTTCATAGGGCGTCACAGTCAATACTATATCATCATAGCATCACTACTTAGGCAACTTTAGATTTAGATTATACAATGCAAAAAATAATGGGCTCATAATTTCCATTTCACATGACATACATGATCATAGTTCCCCTATTAAAAATAAGGCATCGTGATGGTGATCCATGAGACTCATTGGTTAGTATGGTCCCTAGCCTTGTGCATACTTCCTTTTCTTTCTCGATCCTTATACATAGATTATTTTCATTGTACTGTACAGAGTTTATAATCATAAAGCACATAAACAATATAATATGTTAAAATACAAAAAACATTAAAATATTTAAAAAACACAAAATTTTATAGATTATATGCATTACTATGTTTACATTTATACTACTTGCCAGATATTATATATTGTTAACTATCCTAGTATAGTCAATTTTATCATACACATATGATTCACTTGTTCTTGTCAAGTGCTTATAGATTCCAAATAAGACTATGGTCCACTACACTACTCTAGACTAGTTATCATCTACCCATTGGGGGAATTTACACCAATCTAGATTATACATTTAATACATCTACCTACTTGGGGGCATCTCCTACATAGTTTTTATAACTAAGTTTTTGATTCACATATAATACATTATAGTTTATGCATTGATTTATCTTGATATTAATAATTTATCCTCATTATTGATATTTTTTGTTGACTATCACTAGTTATACTTAGTATATATGCATCCTAGCATCTACATATATTTGTACTACATAGTTATACATGCTTTTATTTCTAGTTCCTAGATCATACTTGATTATGTTTCCTATGATTCTTCCATCTTCAAGGGCATTTCAATATGCCATTTTTTTTTGTATTCTATTCCACTTGTCTATTTGTATGCCTTAGGAATGTGCCTATGTCCCTTATGTGTGCTTTCATGCTTCTATATGTGGACATTTGAACATGTCCTTGTATCTATTCATTCTTAGATTTAGTGACATGTGCACATGTCCCTTGTATTGTGGCCCTTGGTCTACATTTTTCATGCCTCATGTTCTTCTATGTTTGCATACTTTTATGTTTCTACACCATGATACTTGTACTTACTTGTTATACACAAACCAATTTTCGATGTCATGGGGGACCTCATGAATCTACCCTTCCTACTTGGGAGCCTTGATGGACATCATGCCCCATCCCACTATGTAGTTACACAGATTTTGTTATTATACATTGATTAAATCTAGCTTGAAACCCTTTTCCAATGCTATATTACAAAAGACACCATAAATTTCCTATTTATGCTTAGATACATTTACATCATGATGTTATGTTTAAAAGTATATTAGAATATCATGTACATGCTTCAACTAACACATTTTGTAGAGCTACTTATTTAGAAGGTGGTTCTTACATAGTCTTTAGAATTATCATAAAAAGATGGGACATTTGTGAGGGTTTATCATATAGATCAAATTATTATTTTGATATTCACATATAAAATTTATCACATAGGATCAATTTTAGATGTCAGGCTTAGGGTAGACATAAAATAGAACAAAGATTCAATGTTCAGTCGAGATCACTCAAAAATCAGAATAGGTAGTCATTAGTGCCTAGATAGGGACATTGGTACTACAGGGTGCTACTATATATTATCACCACCAGTAAAATAGGTATAGTATATATTTTCATAGATATAGTCACAAGTTTGGTAATTATGTTCAGATTTAGCTGAGCTACATTCATTTCAACTAAGATTCGTACAAGTTGCTCAAATTTAGCGGCATCATGCACATCTTGATCACTCATACATTTATATCAATTACATAGGTTCAGTTATTACATACTTGATTTAGATTTAGTATACTTAGATACCAAATTGGGGATTGATTTAACCTTTTAGGGCTTTACAATGAAAATCCTATGTTTAGATTAATGGGATGAGATGCCTAAATCAATTAAATGAATATGAAATAGTTAATTACTGATTTGTTATGACCTTTGACCTTTCTTCAATTTATAATAATAGTAATAAATATGGATAAATAGATAATTATCTAAATACTAACTATTGTAGATGGTTTAGGTTTTAAAAGTTGAGATTTATGTAGTAGTCTATGTTGTCAACATGATTATAATGTTTGTCTACTCACTAGATAATAACACCTAGTATGGATAGTAGCATCATTTATGTGTAGTGTCCTCAATGTGGCACTAATTTCCCCTCTACAAGAATTTTCTTATTTTCTAGGAGCATCTATACTTGTGTCTGTATGTCCTATTCCTACATGACCAAAACCTAGAGTTCCATGTTATGCCTACATAACCTAATTTAATGTATAAACCCTAATCTCCTTAAAATTATAACATGAGAAATAATTTTGTGTGCTTTAGTAGTATGGACTAGACATCTTCAACACCCCATTATGTATAGAGTTGCTTGCTTACCAATTTTCCCAAGAGGGATCAATCTCGATGTAGTTCTCCCACATAGTGATTAATGTAAGTGAAAGCAAATTATAGAATGAGAGTGTCCTTGGATGCCTTAAATGTTATTGAAATTTTAAATGTTTGAAACTAGGCTTAGGGATATTTTAGATGGTAGTATATAAAAGGTAGAGTAAAATAGGTATCAAATACCTTGATTTTTCATAACTTTGTCTTTGGTTTGAATAAATTTTGCAATTATTTTCCATCTAGTTAATAAAGGTGGATTAGACTTGTATTTATATGGTTTTGTTGTTTGTTTAGATAATAAAATGATCTTCATTCAACCTTAAGAGTGGCACACATTTGAAAAACTATATGTTGTGAAGAGATAGGGCTAAGGACAGTAACACCCAGTTGGGGACATTAGTGCCATGTGGCTATATTGTCCCAAATGTGGTGTTAATATCCTCTTTACATATTGTTAAGAAATTTGGATTAGGGTCTAAGATAAAAGTTTTGGGATGTTGTTATGAATGGTTGTAGGTGATTGTGGTCTATTTAATGACTAGAAAAGTAAGTATAATTATCAAGGATATGTTTATGGCTAGCGTAAGGATAGGTTAACTCAAGATATAATCTTAACATCTAATTACCACTTTTAGGTGATTACATTTTCTCCCAATTATTCTATTAATATAGCAAAGAAAAAATACTGGTATAAAAAATAAGCATACATATACTTACATTACAAGTGAATCCAATACAACTAAGTTTGAGTATGTGAATCTAGGTCTACGTATGTGAAATAGGGTCCAAAGTAATGTCCTACAATGAAACATGTAAAAATTAGTCCTTAATTAAGAGATGATTAAAAGCAAAAGACTATTTTAAAATTAAATAACTAAATAAAGCTAATTAAAGAGAGGAAAAGAACAAATGCACCTCATTGGGTACATAAACCAATTCATATACCTGGTGACAACCTATATGTGTGAATGTGCATAGTGATCATATCATTAAATAACTTGAACTAAGATTATGAATTTCTCAATCCTTATATAGGTGGTTAAAGAACTCAATCTTGTTTTGGATCCATCATTGTCATCCCTACTTGATAGATCCTAATCTCTATGAATAGCTTATATAAGATTGTATGTGTGTCTAATACTCTTATGTAGGTGGCTCAAAAAATCAAATAGGCCATGATTCCATCATTTATCCTTGTGTGAAGTAGATGCATCTATAATTTTATTACACAAAGTGCTAAAAGTATCTAGCTAAGTAAATCTGACTGTGTTAAAATTTGTGGACACTAGAGAATGACAACCACTGTAGATGGAGTAGGGCATGAATATGATGAGAACCTGTAATGAGATAAGAAGTGTATATAGTTTAATAATGACATGAAGTTTTCCATTCCATTTGATCAACCTATCTAAATATGAGTTCATGGAAACTAATATGCCATGCACATGATCCTAATCTGGTATTTGAGTATACTAAATCTGAACCAAGTATGTAATAGTTGAATCTATGTAACTAAAATAAATTTGGGAGTGATCATGTCACACATTATGCCTCCAAATCTAATAAAATAGTATGAATATAAGATGAAATGAATGTATTTGATCATAAATACATTATGTATGATATATTTTGTAATCTAACATTGCACAAGGGTGTCAAGATAGATGTAATTAATGTGTACAATAGTAGATTTGAGTAACTACCTAAGGGGATGGGGCACGATGTCCATAATGTCACCCAAGTAGGAAGGGTAGATTCATGAGATCCCTCATGGCATCAAAAATTCTGTGTGTGTATATATAACAAGAAAATACAAGTGTCCTTGTGTAGAAGCATACAAGGAAGTAAACATACAAACACATGAGGCACACAAAAGGTAGGCCAAGGGGACATAATATAATAGATATGGGAATATATTACTAAATGTAAGAATGAATATATAGAAGGACAAGTTCAAATGTCCATATAAACAAGAAATAAGTAATTTGTCATAGAGACAGATAGAATAACATGTTCAAATGTATGCATATAGAAGAAATAAAAAACACACACAAGGGACATGGGCACATGTCCAAAGAATACAAAAAAATAAGTGGTGTAGAGCCAAAGAATAATGGTATATTAAAATGCCCTTGAAGATGGAATAAGCATAGGAACACAATCAAGTCTAATCTAGGAACTAGAAATGAAAGCATGTATAATTGTGTAGTATAAATATATGTAAATGCTAGGATACATATATATTGAGTCTAACTAGTGATAGTCAGAAACAAATCTTAGCAATGAGGATCAATGATCAATATCAAGATAAATAAATGTGTAAACTAGATTGTATATTATGTAATATAGAACTTGCTTATAGTAAATGCATGGGAATTGCCCCCATGGTTAAATGTATCAATTGTATAAACTTGGATCAGTGTAAATGCCTACAATGGATAGATGTACCAAATGTATAAGCTTCGATTAGTGTAAATGACCCTAATGGATAGATTATATCTAGTTTGGATCAATTTAGTGGACTATAGTCCTATCTATAGTCTATAATCACTCGATAAGAACAAGTGAAGTGTATATGTATGATAAAACTAACTATACTAGGATAGCTACAAATATGCAATATCTAGAAAGTAGTAGAAATGTAAACATATAAATTCTTACAATCTATAAAAGTTTATGTTTGAGAAATTTTTGAAAATTTTAATATTTTGACATGTTATATTATTTTTGTTTTTTCTAAGTATAAGATATGTACAAGAAAATGAAAATAAACTGTGTATAAAGAGTGAGAGGAGAGAGAATGAAGTATATACAAGAGTAGGAACCATACTAAGGGAGACTCACTATCACTATGGCCTATGTTGAAAATAGGAATGGTAATCTCTAATTTAGTGTTATTTCTATGTTGTAGTTTAATGTTGTTGTAGTGGTAATCTAAGTATTATTCCTCATCAAAATCATAATATTATTTAACATCAAAATCATAATAACTTTGAATACTAGAGGGAACTACTTGAAACTGTGGAGTTGACCTTTTTAAATTGTGCTTTGGCATATTGATTATGATTTTTCCCTTTGAAATTATGTTTTTAATATACATATAATGCTATGGAAGTTCTTTTTCTCGAAAACCTATTTTGAGAATGTTTGTTGGTTGAGCATGATTTTGACTTTATAACTTAAGATCTTGCTCTTTATATAACATTTACTTTATATCTAGATGTTTTACCTTAATAAAATATATCTATGACTGATTTTCCTTAGGATTTTTAGTAAACCTCAAACCTTGTTGACGAATATTATCAACTGCTATAATATAAGTGATGCCTTGGGCTTGTTTGCCCAAACCTTGACCTTGATAGTCAAACTATTATAGATATTTGTAATAAAAAATATACCATATTTAATGTTGAACCTCCTTTTGGAAGGGTAGATTTTATTTATTTGTGTTATTTGTATTTTTTCATAATATATTTGGCTTTTGGAACCTTTTATTATTTTGAGTTATGCTTTGGTAACCATATTTGTACTGTTTCTAAATTTGACCCTTTCTAAATTCATAGATGTGCCATTATATATTGTGTGGATGATGTGTCATTGTGTGAGTAATCTATATCCATTATTTGTTGTATTTTTTAAATATAAATAGGAATCTATGTGGTTCTTGAGAATTCTACGATATGCATAAAAATATTTGGATCTCCTCATTGGGTATGGAGGAGGTAGGTTATTCAACTTAGATTTAATCACTTCCCTTAGTGTCTCACTTAAAATATTATTTGAACTTTGAATTATTAATTTGAATCACTATTTGAAGATGTACCTTATTGTGATTTTGTGTTTTGATATGTAATATTGTTTTCCACAAACTAACTAGGTGAAGATGTATATACATGATTTACATTATTATGCCCTAGAGGCCTTTGTCTTGTAAATTGATTTTCCAATGTTGTAATATTTTCATGTAATAGTTGATTATAAATTTTTAAGCCTATAATTATCTTTTTAATACTAATCATTTGATCATGTAGAGTCTCACAAGTGAAAATCCTAGTTGTTTTTGATTAAACATGTAGGCACACACCCTGTAGGGAAGAGGTGTGAATAGGTTGGGTGTGGGAATTATTGACATTGGTATAGGATACTTCATCTTATGGAGGAATTATAACATAGACATAGTTAGAGGGAAATTATATATAACCCTCATGGAGATGAGGATAAGGATATTCTTTCATGTGCATAAGATATGACATTCAAACATGAAACATAGTTGTCAGCTTATGTGTTAAATCCTCTAGGTGTGTATAGGTTTTCTTGTTAATGGAATTCCATATAGGAGAAAGATAAAATGATATTAGATATTAAATATATTTTAATTAATATAAAGCATCATATACACATCTTTATGTATTTTTTGAGTTCAATACAAATTAAAGGGAACAAGCATGTAAATGAAAGTATTAGATTTTGTGATTAAAAAGTGCTTGATTTCTTCCATCAGTATGATCCTGATGATCTGAATTAAAATATATATGAATTTGAAATATTATTTTTGGAAATAAAATCTGAGTATAAATAAAAAAGGATACAAACCCTAAGTGTGTCTAGGGTTAGGGTTTTTTGAATCTAGGGTTTCTTTGCAACAAATTTAAACTATATTGAAATAAATTTAAACCCTAATATGAAATTGATTTAATTATCTAGGTTGTCTAAAAAAATTAAATAAAATTAGAAGTATTCAAACCTAATTTATTGCACAAATTGTAGATGAATGTAATCTAGGGTTTGAAGCAACATTAGAAGTAAGTTGGGTTCACCAAATGGTTTAACCTTTTAGGGTTTTATAATGAAAATCCTATATTTAGATTAAAGAGCTGAGATTCCCAAATCAGTTAATTAAATATGCAATAATTAAATACTAATTTATTATGACCTTTCACCTTGTTTGACTTTATAATAATATCAATAAATAGGGATAAATATATACTTATCTAAAAACCAACCATCATAGATGAACTAGATCCTGAAAGTCAAGACCTAAGTAGTAGTTTGTATCATCAATAGGATTATGATGTTCTTCTATTCACTAGAAACTAATGCATAATATGGATAATAACACCATCTATGTGTAGTGTCTTCAATGTGGCACTAATTTCCCCTTTATGGGACTATTCCTATTTTTTGGGAGAACCTATGCCTATGTATGTATGTCTTATTCTTGTGTGACTAAAACCTAGAGTTTTGTGTCATGCTTGGAAAACTTGATTTAATGTGGAGACCCTAATCTCCTTGAAATTATGATGAGCAATAATTTTTTGTGTGTTAGTAGAATGGATTGTACATCCTCAAAACCCCACTATGTATATATTTGTGTATATACCAAGACTCTGAATATGGATCGAGCCCGATGTAGTTCTCCCACCTAGTGCTTAATGCAAGTATAAGTGAATGCTAGAATAAGAGTGGCCTTGTATGCCTTGAATGTGTTTGAGATTTTAAATTTTTTTAAACTAGTTTTAGGGATAATTTAGATGGTAGTATGTAGAAGGTATAGTAGAATAGGAAGCCAATACCCTGATTTTGAAGAGCTTTGTCCTTGGTTTGAATAAATTTTGCATCTATTTTCCATCTAGTGAATAAAGGTGGAATATACTTGTATTTATAAAGTTATGTTACTTTTAAAGATAATAAAATCATCTTAGGCTAACCTTAGAAGGGGAGCACATTTGAAAAAATATCCATTAGTAAGATATAGGGATAAGGATAGTAGTGCCCAGTTGGGGACACTAGCACCATGTAGCTTTAGCATCCCAAATGTGGTTCTAATGTTCAGATTGCTAATTAATTTAGATTGGGGTCTAAGATGATAGTTCTAGGACTGTGTTATGACTAGTTATAGGTTATTATGGTCTATTGAGCAATTTTAAAATTAATTCTGATTCTCAAAGATAGGTTTATGGCTAGCCTAAGGATAGGTTAACTTAAGAGACACTCTTAGCATCTAATTACCAATTTCAGGTGATTATAGGGGCATATGCATAACACATTGGTTTTTATATACTCAAATTTAGATAGGTTAATCAAATGGAATGGAAAAATCCATGTCATTATCTATGTTATATACACTTGATATTAAATTCTAGGTTATCCCTGGATTCATACATCACTCCATCTATAATGGTTGATATTTTCAAGTGGCCTAGAGCTACCTAATATATTCGAGTAGCTGTGAAGATGACTACATAGTTATATTTACTCAGTTAGATGGTTTCATCACTTTATGGATTAAAATTACATATGGATCTAAGTCACATAGGGTAAATGATGGAGTCATAGCTTACTTAGGTTCTTGAGCCATGTACATAAGAGGGTTAAACACACTCACATTATTATCTAGGATATTCACAAAGATCATGATCCATTGAGATATGGTGGGCAATGATGGATTCAAAACTAGATTAAGTTCTTGATCCACCCATATGATGATTGAGAAAGTTATCATCTCAATTCATGAGATTCAATGATATGATCACTATATAAATTCACACATGCAGGTTCTCACTAGGTTCATGCATTGGTTCACATACCCAATGAGGTGTTTTCATTCCTTTCAACTCTATTTACTTAGCTTTACTCATTTATTTCATTTCAACATAGTATTTTTATTTTGATCATCTCTTAAGTAAGGAATGATTTTGGAATTTTTCATTGCAAGACATTTCTTTGGGTTGTGTTTTCATACAAAAACCTAGATTCACTTATTTGAACTCAACTACATAGGCTTCACTTCCAAGGTAGGACCAAGTACACTTATTTTTACTTTATACCAATTAATTTAATTTATTGAATTACTATTACAAGGATTATGGGGATGTAATCACCTAAAAGTGGTAATTGTATTCTAAGAGTGTCACTTGAGTTAATCTATTCCTAGGATAGCCATATACATATCCTTGAGAATAAGACTTACTTTTTTAGTCATTTAGAAGACCAAAATAACCTATAGTCAATCAGAGCACAGTCCCAGAACTATTATCTTAGACCCCAATCCAAATTTATTAGCAATATTTAAGGAGGACATAGTGCCACATTTGGGACACTATAGCCACATAGTGCTAGTGTCCAAAATTGGGTAATATTGTCCTTGCTTTAGCTCTTCCCAAAAAATACTTTTTCAAATGTATGTCCCTCCTAATATCAACCTATTCTCATTTTATTATATTCACAAGCAACAAAACCTTGTAAATACAAGTCTAATCTACCTTTATTCACTCAATGGAAAATAGATGCAAAATTTATTCAAATCAAAGACAAAGTTGAAAGAAATCAATGTATTTGATCCATATTCTACCATACCTTATACATAATACCATATACAACATACCTAAGCTAATTTTTTAGGCATTTTAAATTTCAATCACATTCAAAGCATCCAAGGCTACTCTCATTATATCATTCACTTGCACACACATTAAGCACTAGGTGGGATAACTACATCAGGCTTGATACCTCTTGAAAGTGTTGGTATGTAGAAAACTATCTACACAACCAATCCATCTTAATATCACACATAAAATTATTTATCATGCCATACATACAATGAGATTAGGGTTTGCAAATTAAATTAGTTTTTGAGGCACAACACAAAGCTTCAAGTTTTGGTCATACAAGAACAAAACATATAGACACAGGCACATGTGCTCTAAGAAAATAATAATAGTCTTGCAAAGGGGACATTAACACCACATTGAGGAAATAACACATATATAAAAATATTTTTGATACTAGGGACTACTATCTAGTGAGTAGATGAACACCAAAATCCTATTGATGACATAGGCTACTACCTAGATCTCAAATTTTAGATCCTAAATCATCCGTAACAACTAATTTTTTGATAAGTTTTTATTTATTCCCATTTTTTTATATTATTAGAAAGTCAAATAAGGCCAAATTTCATAACAAATTAGTACTTAATTATTACATATTTATTTAATTGATTTATTCATCTCAACCCTTTAATCTAAACATAGTATTTTCATTATAAAACCCTAAAAGGTTATATCAGATTGTTTTCATCAGTGGCAACCTATGGAATATAAACTATAAAAACTTTGCACATATTCTCTTGATCATTATAAAAATATGTATTTTGATCATTCATAAACATTACCAAATGAGATTATTCTTTGAAAATTTATTACTTTGGCTCATTCCTTGGCATATTTGGTATATATTTTAGAGAATTTGGAACATTGGAAAATTTCACATCATGTGAAGGCTCATCCAAATTTTATGATGTATCATTTGAATCTTTATGTGGATTTGGTAAAGGTTTATATTTTTATTCTATAGTATCTTTTCATACCCATTTTTGTTCATTTAACATCTTTGCTTTGGGAAATTTTATATTTTGTATTTTATTCAATGGAAAAATAATAATAAGTATGGTGGCCATGAATTCTATGATATGCATAGTAATATTTAGATCTCCTTATTGGATGTGTAGGAGGTAATCTAATCAAATTATTTCTAATCATCTCCCTTAGAATCTCACTTGACCTCTTGGTAGGATTTTTTTCACTTATAGAATCATTATATTAAGTGACTTTGGTTTTTGATTCCAATATTGGTTTTTATTAGGCACATAAGTGGTATGTGGAGATTCAAAATCATGGTTCACACAAGCATAATTTGGATTATTTGTTTATAACATATGATTTTTAAATAAATCAATATTTAAACTTAGTTTTTTTTTTAAAAGAAAATTTGTAACACATGCATTAACATGTTCATGATACTAATTTGTTCCTTTAGGGTTTCATAATCACAAAGACTATATATTTGAGATTGATTTCATTCATTTGAAAATATAGGGTGGGCCACATTATCCCTTGGATAAGTGATAACCTAAAGCCAATTATAGGGATGAGATATATCACCCTCCTTAGGGTTAAGAGGGCCAACAGGCTCCTTTGTACCGATTTTAGATAAAATAGGATGTGACCACCTAAATGCTCTAGGTTTTTCTTTGACTTCACTCTTGTACATTTAGATCTGGGTCATGGATAGTCACCACTTATGAAATGGTAAAACCCTAGATTTCCATCTTCAATGTGACCTTGGGTAAAAATGGTTAGTAGGCACACAGTTTCAATCTCACTCCAATGAACCCACTTTCAATAGATGTTGCCTACATAACCAATACTCTAAAGAGGTAATTAGACTAATGTATTTATCCATTACATGTTTGATTATGTTTGAGTCATATAATGTGTGAAAATAAAGTAAAATAATGACCTATCTCGTAACTTATAAAATTAGGCTCTTGGGATACTCCTTTATTACTTTAGACCTATGGATATGTTCTCCCTATAGTTGGTATGGAAATGAGAAATATTTATTCAATTGAATGCTTGATATAATGCTTTTGATAAGTGTCTTGGTCTCTCTAGTGTTTATCAAGGCGAGTATTGAATGAGGGTTGATCTTATATTTATATCAATCGCTTTAGAGTAATAACTCTCATTAAAGCACTTAGTCTGACCATTAGGATGTGTTTCATTTTAAAAATTGTATGACTTTAGGAAACTATACTCTTGTGTTAGGACATGAAAATAACATCAACACTACTATCTAACTTAGAAATTAGTGTCTATGGAGAAAGAGAATACATAAAAGTTTAAAACTTGAAAAGATGAAATATAAGTATGTTTTAAACATCCTAGGCAAGATAAAAGCCTTGTGTCATCAATATAAGATATGTTGGATTAATAAATATATAAAAAGTGGCACAAACATATAATAAATGTGAGACTTACAGAATTAATAAAGGTAGAGAACTAATAATAATAGCTAAGGTCAGAGTTTTCCAAGTGTATAAGACTAAGGTGTTATATAATCACAAAATATAGGTTGTGTAACTAAAATAAAACAAATAACAATTTGGTTTCTCTTTATAACTAAATAGGTTGTGTAACTAAGATTAAACATGGAATCAATGAAATTATTAATGAATATGTCTTGAGATATAGGATAGTGTTGAGTAAAATGACTAATCCAATGGTAGATAAATAACTTCAAGACATATTCAAGCAAAGTTTGCTTTCCCTATTACATGAATCAATAATTTTGAAAAAATTCAAATCATTCAATGACATATGCAATATTTTTTCATGATCATGAGATGAAACTTATTTAATTGAGAAAACTTAAGTATGTATCAAATAGACTGACTACATCAAATACAAATTTTACCATCAAACTAATTTATATGATGAAACCCACATAACCTAAAAAGGAAACAACTACTACTATTAATGTAGTGTCACAATAAGCTAATTGGCTTGTCTTATATAATGCACCAAAGAGAAAATTTACACACTTACCTAAGTCTCCATATTTTGATACTTCCAAATTTTAAGGACTATCATCTGATATCTCTCCCTCATCATATAAAGGTTGATATGAGTAGATATTTACCTAAAGGATATCACTCAAATGCTTATTTTAACTACCACAAAGGCCCTAGACATTTTAAAAACTAATGTTTTACCTTGAATCATAAGATCCAAGACCTTATCAATATCAAAAAATTACATTTAATGATACTCTAAATGAATCACATTCATAACCTGGTGATCAATAGAAATAGAAAATATTTAAAAATCCTTTATAAGACCATTCTAAGAAGGATCAATAACTAAAAATAGAATATAATTCACACCCTCCTCCATCACATTATGGGAACCCATTAGATGGTATTATTGGTACTTATATAATGTCCCTCTCCTAAGTAGCATAACTATGGGTTAGTCTACTACCTTGGTTCTCTTAGACTAATGAGGGTGCTTAAAGAACCCATGTCAAGTGATCTTGGTAGGGGTTTAGTCAGCTTAGTTTGCATGTATCCTTATTCCTACTTTGGTGGGATTTCTATTCTAACCCTTTCTAGAGTGATTTTGGGCCGTAGGGCCAAACTTACTATTTTTAATAAGTGTATCAGGATCAATTGTGATTTGAATGGTTTGACTTGGAATATGCTTTTTCCTATTTGGTGAAAATACTGGTGTTTTAAAATCCTAGTTTGGAGTATGTTCGGGAACTTATTTCAATGTATTAATACTAGGCTTAAGTTAAATTAAATATTTAACTTAAAAAATAAAATAAAATAAAGTTTTTATGTGGCTTTATTTAGTGTGAAGACTTAAGGATATATGAATAATTATTAAAGCCATATTGTTCCCTTGGTGGGCCCTAAGCTGTGGAGGGGAGAAATAATAATTAAATTTATCCAATTTTAAAAGAGGTTAAGGAGGAAAAAAAGGAGGCATGTAAAAAATAAGATGGAATGGCCATTAAAAAATATAACCATTATTGTGAAAAAAATTTGTTATGGGAGCAAACCAAGTTTGTGAATAATTTAGCAATTATGAGGATGGAACCCTTCACATTGGAGAGTGGTTGTAGGAGTGAAAGATCTCATAAGATAATTATATAATCTTTGTATTTTAATGGGTATAACTATGTTTTCAAAATCTCTAGACTACATGTTTTGGGATTTCATCACCTGAATATGGCTATACTACTATGGGGTATTAAGGGCATTATGAAAGGAAAAGCCATTATTTAGGCATTAATGGTTGTTCAATAAAACTACTAGATCATGTAGAATGGGTCCTAAATTATTTTCAAAGATCTTCTAATGATTTATTGGCTATTGCTATAACTACCTAGGCCATATTCAATTGAGAAGAGAGACGAGGGTTTATGTTACCATCATGTAGGGTTTTGGGTGGCTATACAATCATCACACATGGCATCAAATATTATGGTATTGATGTTTGTACTATTTAATGTAATGATCCTAGGTTAATAAGAGTGGAACATATTTATTTGAATTTTGAACTATTGTTACAGAATTGGGTTGATATATTAGTAAGTTGGTATGATTTATTATTTGTTGTGATTAAATGTGGAATAGATTTCAACGTAATTGAGTTATTGATATAGATAATACTCCATATATTAGTAAGTGTCTATTTTTTTTTGGTTGGGATTGTTTGTTTCAAGAGTGGGTACTATTCATTGTTTATATATATATTGAATCTCCATCTCTATAAAGTAAATGGATATTACCAGTTTGTTTCTAGACTAAATTTGTACATGCATGAAAAAAATTATGTTATGTTTAAAAAAATGTACTAGGTCTAGCTAAACCATAGGAAAAAAATTAGGTCCTAAGAAAGGGGTGGGACATTATAGTGGTATCAGAGTAGGTTTTTCCTACTAACCTATTAAATTGAACCAATATAGATTTGCATGTTAGTTTCATGGACCAAGAACGTTTTTCATGTGAATGACTATGAGAGGAAGTGAAAGAGAGAGGAGATATATTGAACGATTGAGAAATAAATAAGTTGATCAAGAATAGTGGGAAGAGTAGCCTTCAAAGTTTGAGGAACAAAAGTTAGTCCTTTACAGTGAAAAAAAATTGTTGCAAAAACTATGGGTGATTGAGAAGGTAGGCCTAGTATAGATCATCATAATGAGGGAAGAGTTGATATGATTATTATGTTATATGAACTAAATGATTTAGCTAGAGGGCAGTGCAATATGTTTGATAGAATGGACCAATCAAAAACTAAATTGACCCAAATTATTGTCTATTTAGTGCCAAATAATAATGGGAAAAATGATAATAATAATGGTTAAGATGATCAGTATGATAGAGGGAACAATGGAAATAATAATAATGAAAACTATGGAAATCATGGAGATTACTTCATTAACAACTAGGTTACTCATCAGTGTAGCTTTGTTGTATTAGCTAACACAAGGCCTCTAATGCCTCAATTTATTTAAGAAAATAATCAAATAGAATAAGTTGATGAACCTACTAAATATTTTTGACATGCTCAATATTGGATATATTGGAGAGATATGGATGCAAGCTTCTATGTAGATATGCCTTTTTGGCATACTTAAATTTCAAGGAAAGGAGTAGTCCTTAGGGAGAAGGAGGAGTGAGACATCAAAACCAAAACCTACAAAAGAAAAAGGTGAAGATGACCATTCCTTCTTATGATGGTTTAGGCAAAACTTTAACCAGAGCATGGGTTTAAATAGTGGATAATTACTTGTGGCTCAATCTAATGATTGAGAGGGATGCCATTGAGTATGCCACTTTACTCTTGGATGAGAGAACACATGAATGGTGGTACCATGGACTAGTCACATTAGGCCATAATTAAATTATTTCTTATGCTTAATTTATGGAAATACTAATTAATAAGTTTGATAAAGGGGACCCCAAATTGCATTTTAAGGAGTTAGCATAGCTAAAACAATTAGGATCAATTGATGCTTATATTCCTGATTTTTAGAGGTTGTCAATTATGGCCACTAACATTTTAGAAAGGAGACTTATTGTGTTGTCATAGATGGTCTATCTAAACCATTAAGAGGATGGATCAAGGGATTAAATCCATCTACACTTTAGGAGGTGATTAAAAAGGTAAAGGATATGGAGTCTCATCCTAAAACAAAAAATTCTAGTCAAAGGGTTTCTTTCCCAAGAAAGATAAGGATAGGAAAACTTTTCATCGAGATATAGATTAGTTGAAGAAACCAACTATTAAACTTGATGATGATTCTCTTAATGAGTATATGAGGAATAAACTATGCTTCAAATTTAAGGGCCCATGATACCATAACCATAAGTTCCCAATGAAGTGTCAAGTAAAGTAGATTGAATAATTTTTGATGGAGGAAACCACCCCAGAAAAATTAAACCAACACATTGATCCAGAGGATAATGAGGTAGATAGTGTAGTAGAAGAGTTACAAGCTGAGCAAGATGATGATAGACCCATAGCCCACATTTATTATATTTAGAGAGAAGTTTATTTTAGGATTTTAGGCGTCTTAGAAGGGAAGAGAGTGATTTCACTTCTTGACATATGAGCTACACATAATTTCATAGATGAGGGTCTAGTGGAAAGAAGAGGAATTGAGATAAAAGAGTTTGAGGGATTCAAGGTTAGGGTCGCTAATGTATTTGTTATAACATGTTAAAGGAAAATCCCCAAATTAACTATTAAGTTAAGTGATTACTATTTAAAGGTTGAGTACTATGTGGTGAGCATGGGAGATATAGATGTAGTCCCTAGCATTAATTGGTTTCATGTAATCAGAGAGTTCTACCTCAACTTACAAACCATGGTGATGAAGGTTAAGGTAAATGGGAGGAAACATGTACCCAGGGTAATGTCAAATGGTGGATTTCAAGTGGTATCTCTTAAGAGAATAGAGAGGTTACTCAGACATGATCAGATTGAGTGGGAAAATAAGTGTGTTAACATGTTTGCAGCTACTAAGCAGTGTAAATAGAGCTACCACCT
Organism: Torreya grandis; assembly: GCA_037957365.1. Taxonomy (NCBI): domain Eukaryota; kingdom Viridiplantae; phylum Streptophyta; class Pinopsida; order Cupressales; family Taxaceae; genus Torreya; species Torreya grandis. The sequence continues at coordinate 208,596 of JARHVA010006374.1, read as the reverse complement.
AGATATTCAAAAATTGATAACCAAACACAGTAAGTTTTTGAGTAGCATGCCACCAAGGAGGCATCCTAATAGATGAATATAGAACATAATTTAATTGGAAGAGGGAGAAAAATTGGTTATCATCATTCCCTATAAACACCTAAAGAGTCTAAAAGATGAAATAGAGAAGACAATAAAATAACTTTTAAAGATTGGACATATCAGACCCAATAAGAACCCCTTTGCCTCTATAGTTGTGTTAGTTAAGAATAAGTATGGGACACTGTGATTATGTATTGACTATAGGGATTTAAACAAGAAAACCATCAAGAATAAGTACCTCATCTTGTGCATTAATGAGCTACATGGAACATATCATTTCTCCAAAATTGATTTGAGATCTGAATATCATCAAATTTAGGTTAAAGAAGAGGATGTGGATAAGATTACTTTCCATTTCCATTATGAGTACTTTGAGTTTCTGGTTATGCCTTTTAGTTTAACCAATGCCCCAACTAATTTTTAGTCCTATATGAACAAAATTTGTAGAGAGAAATTGAGAAAGTTTATCCTCATATTTTTTGATGATATCTTGATATTTATTAGGACATAGAAGGAAAACCTCCAACACATTGAGGAAGTATTGAGTATTTTGGAGAGGGAGTCATTGTATGCCAAAGAGTTGAAATGTGAATTTGGCATGATAGAATTGATTTATCTGGGCCACATCACTAGTATAGAGGGAGTTAGAGTAGATCTTCATAAGATTTTGGTTTCTATTGATTGGCCCCCAACCATGAATCTCTCACAGCTTAAGGGATTATTTGATTTCTATGGGTTCTATCACCAATTTGTCAAAGGTTTTTCATAGAGTACAACTCCACTGATAGATTTGATGAAGAAGAGAGTGTTTATTTGAAATGATGAAGCAAAATAGTGTTTTGACAAGTTTAAATAGGTAATGAGTTCTTGCCCAATGTTGGCTATAATATATTTCACCAAACCCTTTGGTCTTGAATGCGATTCCTTAGGGGAAGGCATAAGAGTAATGATAATGTAGTATAAGCATGTGATTTCTTTTGAGAGCATAAAACTAAGGGGTGTAGAGAGAGGCTACAACATTTATGACAAGGAAATGCTATTTATAATTCATTCCTTGGAAAAATTTAGGTAGTACTTGGTGGGAGCCAAATTTGTGGTGAAAATAGATCATAATAGCCTCAAGCATTTCCTTAGTTAGCATGACCTTAATGATAGGGAGTAGAAGTGGGTTATAAAGTTGTGATCCTAGTGCTTTGACATAGTTTATGTCAAAGGGAATAAAAATATTGTTGTTGATGTCCTTTCACAAAGACCCCACTTATGTTCTATGGGAGAGATTGTGGCTAATTGGAAAGAGGGGATTTTGGATGAGTACGCAAAGGATAAGTAGGCTACAAGCATTATTGATGGTACCATATAAGATAAAAGGTACAAAATGGTGAATTATCCTATCATTAAAAAATGGATGATATTATTGGTACCAGGATTAGTGATGAAGACGAGATTTTTGAGGTCCTTTCATGATGTTCCCATGGCTGGTCATCTCATATTTTTCAAGACATATAGGTAGATTTGGGAGAGGTTTACATGGAAGGGTCTCAAGATTGAGGTATTGAAGTATGTGAAGGAGTGTCCTAATTATAAGTAGAAAAAACATGAGCACTCCTTATCATTTGGTTTGTTTCAGTCCCTACCCATTCCTCATCAAAAGTGTGAATGCATCTCCATGGATTTTATCATGGCTTTGCTCATGTCCTAAAGTAAGGATTGTATTTATGTTATGGTTGATATATTGACAAACTTTGCACATTTTTTTTCAATTTTAACCACATAAAAAGTACTAAAAGTTATTTATTTTTTATTTAGATAGGTATTCAAGCTTCATGGATTACCATGAATCATAGTTATCGACAGGGACAACAAGTTCGTGAGTCATTTTTGGCAGGGAGTTTTCAGATTCAGTGGGATTGAATTCACTCCAAGCACTGGCTACCACCCACAAATAGATGGGAAAATAAATATTGTTAACAAATTGGTAGAAAGATACCTAAGGAATTACACTATAGGGTAATAGAAGGCATGGTTTAGGTGGTTACATTTAGGGGAGTATTATTATAATACCACATTCTACATGTCTTTTTAGATGTCACTATTTATGGCATTGTAGGGCTATGATTAACCAAACATTCTTGATTTGTTTCTTAGGGACAAAAGAGTGTCTAAGGATAAGGACTTACTTCAAGAAAGTCAAGATATCATGAAATCCTTGAAAGAAATCATCTAAAAGATATAAATACAATAGAAATAGCATGTAGATTAGCATATGGTTGAGTACTTTTTTGAGGTTAGTAACATGGTCTATTTGATGTTATAGCCTTATAGATAATCCAATCTTAATAAGAGTGGTGAGAGAAGATAAAGCCATGATACCATGCCCCATTCAGATTTTCCAAAATAATTCAAAAAGTGGCTTATGAGCTAGAGTTGCTGACAAGTAGTAGAGTGTAGAATGTCTTCCATGTGTCTCACCTCAATAAGGCATTGGTACATAACATGACACCCTTGATGGATATTCCCCCTCTTGATAAAGATGGAAAGTTGATTTTGGTACTTAAGGCCATTATTAACACCTAAGATTGTAATTTATGGAAGAGGGTCATCAGGGAGTACTTGGTGAAGTGGAAGAATTTGCCAGTAGAGGATGTTACATGGGAAAATGAGCAGATCTTACAACATCCAAAGTTTAAATTTCTTAGGGGGAGCAAATTTTATGGAGGATGGACTATAATTTCCCTCTCCTAAGCAACACAACTATGGGTTAGTTTACTACCTAGGTTCTTGTAGATTAATGAGGATGGTTAAAGAACCCATGTTGGGTGATCTTGGTAGGGGTTTAGTCATCTTAGCTTACATGGAGCTTTGTTCCTAATTTGGTGTGAATTTCAATTTTGACCCTTTCTAGAGTAATTTTGGGGCCTAGGTCCAAACTCACTATTTTTAGTAAGTGTATCAGGATCAATTATGAGTTGAATGGTTTAACATGGAATATGCTTTTCCCTATTTCGTGTTCATAGTGATGCTTAAAAATCCTACTTCAGAGTATGTTTGGGTACTTATTTTAATTTTCCAATACTAGGATTAAGTTAAATTAAATATTTAACTTAAATAAATAAAAAATAAAATAAAATGTTTATGTGGCTTTATTAAGTGTGAAGACTTAAGGATATATGAATAATTATTAAATCCATATTATTCCCTTGGTAGGCCCCAAGTCATGGAGGAGAAAAATAATAATTAAATTTATCCAATTATAAAAGGGGTCAAGGGAAAAAGTAAGATAGGTAAAAAGGAATATGAAATAGTTATTAAAGAATATAACCATTATTGTGAAAAGAATTGATGTGAGAGCAAACTAGGTTTGTGAAGAATTTAGCCATTGTGAGGATGAAACCCTTCGTATTGGAGAGTGCTTGAAAGAGTGAAAGATCTCCCAAGAGAATTTTATAATATTTTTTTCTCAGTGGGTGAAAATATGTTTTTAAAATATTTAGACTACATGTTTTGGGATTTCATCACCTAAATCTAGCCATACTACTATGGGGTATTAAGGATGTTCTGAAGGCAAAACCCATTATATGGGAATAAATGTTTTTTCAATATTACTTCCACCACATGTATAATGGGTCCCAAATTATTTTGAAATATCTTCTAATTATTTATTGGCTACTACTATGACTGCCTAGGCCATATTCACTTGAGAAAAGAGATGGGGCTCATGTTACTAGCACACAGGGTTTTGGATGGCTATAAAATCATCATGAATGGCATTAAATATTATGGTATTTTTTTTCATACTATTTAATGTAATGATATAGTGTTAATAAGAGTGGAATGGATTTATTTAAATTTTGAATTACTACTATAGAACTAGGTTGATATATTTGTAAATTAGTATAGTTTATTACTTATTACTTATTGTGATTAAGTGGAATAGAGTTAAATTTAATTGAGATATTGCTATAGATCATACTCCATATATTAGTAAGTGTGGGTGTTTATTTTTAGTGGGACTGTTTGTTTCAAGTGTGGGTATTATTCATTGTGTGTGTGTGTAAACACACACACACACACACACACACACACACACACACACACACACAATGAATAATACCCACACTTGAAACAAACACTCCTAATAAAAATAAACACCCACACTAATATATGGAGTATGATCTATAGCAATATCTCGTATATATATATATATCCATCTCTTTAAAGTAAATGGATATTACTATTTTGTTTCCTGTATAAATATGTACATGCATGCAAAAAATTATGTTATGTTAAAAAAAATAGAAAATGCACTAGGTCCACCTAAACCATAGATAACCAAAAATATTTGGGTCCCAGGAAAGAGGTGGGACATTGAAACTTATACATGACATACACCTCCTATGGTTTAGGGACCTTATATTAATTTTTATGATAGTGAGATTGTGGATGATGACTCATATATTCATTCATTTTTCATTTGATAATATCTTGATCACTAGAATATATGCAATTTTTTGGTTGATAATGGTGAAAGAGTGAAAATTTACACCATGACATTACTTATGCACCTTGGTTATACACATGATGATTTAAATCCTTTGAATATATTAGTTAGAAAAATTGATGGGATCTAAAAATATGTTCTTGGTGTGATCGACTTAACTTTATAGGTGGGTCTAACACATGGATACTACTTTTCACATCATACCTTACATGGATGTATTTGATATGTGATAGGGAGGACCTGAGATAAATACACTTCTAGTAGTACCTTTTATAGTGGATGGTTGTGTTAAATACATTCATGTCAATCAAGTAATTACAATTTTTAGAATTCCATATGAGCATCCATTGAAACAAGATAAATTTATGCCTATACAATTAATTATCAAACTTAATAAGTTCAATCCTCTATGAAAAGGTAACAGATAATCTCATTTTCTAAACAACTAGTACTTGAGATATTATCTAGAATCTACTCATACACAACCTATTTATTTATCTAGAGAAACCGAAAATGCTAGTATTTATACCATTCCAAAGAAACCACATAGTAATCAATTATGGGTTCTACAAACCCCCATTCATTATATTATTTCATCATGACCATAGAGTATTATTATACATACCCAGAGCATTATAAATCCTATAATGTTATATATTATAGTTATACATGTTCACTAGTAGTACTAAAAATTTATTGCACCAAGTTTTAGGTTGGGAGATACCTATAATCATCATTTGGATGAGATAATAGGAAATGCCTTTTCATTCACATAACCTAAAAATAACTAATTTTTTTAAAATTTTCAAAAATCCAAAAATATTTTCAACATTTACATATTTTATTAGTTCCTTGGTATCTATGTTTTTAGTTCTATGTTGGTAGATAACATATCATTTCTTTCTATATACACATATATTTCATGCATTTGTTGAGTCTAATTTAGACATACCCAGGCACATAATCTATGAAATTTCTAATGTTGAGCCATCCCTCTACTCATGTTATATGGACATTAAGGGCATATGCTTCTTTGATCATGATAAACCTAGGTTACATTACTCTATTATACTTTTCCATTATCATATTCGAGCGTATATACTTACACATGGGTTTATCCATGCTTATATATTTCACAATGTACTTGATATAATATGTACTTAACATTTTTTCTAATATATATATAAATATATATATATATATATATATATATATATATATATATATATATATATATATATATATATATATATATCTAGGGACTAATATGATATGTTTATGTTCATTTTTTATGTTTTATGCTTTCCTTTTATGCACTTACTTAAGTGTCTTTCCTTTCTTTATGCTATATTTCTTGTTTGATAATTTGAATATGAGCCATTGATTACATCCCCTATCCTTTTTTTCTCACTTTGACATTTAAATATGTCATTGATTATTTTATGGACATTTAAACATGTCATTTATTTCTTTGTTGAAATTTAACTAAGTCTTATCTCTTCAATTATGCAATATTT
>JARHVA010006374.1:57500-197500 GCA_037957365.1 Torreya grandis | reverse complement strand
TTGGTCATATTAAAATGTATTATTTAACCCCTTGTGAAGGAAATCAATATAATCTTAATAAATAGAAGTTATATTTTGAGCAAATGAAAAAACCTAGCTATAGGGACAAACCCCAAACTTAATTAATATTTTAAAACTTAAATCCATAGTGTTGTGACTATAATATATGTTTAAAGTAAAAAATTTAAGTAGGACTCGTTTCCCTAACAACAAGTATTATTTTTTTTTTCACTTTCTAATATGATTAAAACCCACATAAAATTAGAGAGAAATAAATATAAAAATTTGAAAACATTCAAAACTAAAATATAAATGATTTTCAAATGGCTAAGATTTATAATTGTATTAGTCAAAAAACAATTCCCTTAAAAATAAACAAAATTCATTAGTTTTCATAACCATTTTTACAAGCAGTTTTCTAGTGCCATTCTAGGTCTTGCAAGTTAATTAAAAACTAGTGTAAAATAAATACATTAATTAGAGTTTTACTAAAATTGAGTCTTATAAATAATCTTAGTAAGATAAAAAAAATATGAAAATAAAAACTAGATATATTTAGTTCCATTAGAAATTATCCCTTTTTATCAATTTTGTAAGTCATTTTCAAGAGTAAATTTTCACTTACATTTTCTTACCTCCAAAGTCAATTTGGAATTGACGAAAATAAATTATCCAAAAATGAAAAATTTCTAATATAAAAGTTGTAACACAATTTTAATAGCTTAAAATTATTAGTTATTCAATCAACAAAACTTATTATAGGGTTTTGATATTTTTGGTGAGGCAATTTTGAATCAAGTTTTATGAAGAATTTTGTAAGGAACTTTTAAGCCTATTAAATTCATTTCAAAGTGCTTAGTAATTTTTTTGTTCTATTATAAATATAACTATTATAATGCTTAAACCACACTACCTATAGCTTAGAAAACATTTTATAATGCTGAGAAAAAATTACATCCTTATTTGTAAATTAATATAAAAGTGGTTTTGCACTCATTTTATCAACTTGGAGATTAGTTTGCTTAGCATTGTTCAGGAGTAGAACATATTTTTTTTATTTTTTAAAATACATAATTGAATAAAAAAACTAATATATGGTTATACTTAAATATTCTAGACTAATATTTATTTTAAATTCTTAGTTCATGTTTTGGGCCTTAAGATATTTTATATTATTTAAACCTTTAGTTTCCCCTAAGATTAGATATAGGAAAGGTGTTATGTTAATGGTGAGTTAGATTGTACTCTTGGAATAGGGATTTTTCAACCTAATCAAAATTTAAAATTTTAAAAAAATTACGCCCATATGTATGGATGCTTATTTAATGTTTGGTAGTGCCTATTAATGCTTGGGATAGTTACTAGTTACAATGTTACCCACAATGGTTACTATATTGAGCTTAGTCATAATATTGAAGGATAGAGGTAGATTATTTTATATTTAATCTAATATTTTTTTAGTAACAAGCAAACTAAAAATAGCCCTGATTCTACTTAAGAAGGTGGTCATTATATATATGTAGGCTTCCTAAGGAGTGGATGCTAGCATGGGAAATTAAACCTAAGGATACTATCCTAGTGTGGGTGATAATAAATAATTTTTTATTGCTCTTTTATCTCAAGCATTAACAACTAAACCATAGATAACATATCCTTACTATGAATTTTAGGGTGTTCTTAATTGCATATTTATATCTTTCTAGATTCTAATTTCATAACATGTTTTTCTGTATAGTTATTGGGTATTGACCCTCATTTTATCCTTAGTAAGTGATTTTTTTAAATTTTATCTTGACCTTAGTCAATGATATAATTTTTTTTGAGAGATGGAGCTTCATCGAGTAGTGTATGACAAGGCTTTTTGAGACTTCTAATCTTGTTGGGTGAAATGAAGCTGGGTTCCTTTATTATAACTTTTGATCATAGTTTGTGATCTCACACAATGCTTTTGGGCAAACACACAATAAAAGCACCATAGGTTATCGAGGTGGTTTTCATTGAGTGATAATTTTGAGTGTGTGGTTTAATCTAGATATTATATAAGATCGATTGATTTGTGTTGGTCTATTCCTTATTGGCTTAGATTTACAACCCTTTTTGGTGAATATGTATCATGTAGGATATGATTCACGAGTTCAAGTAGATAACTTATGAGAATGATTATAAGTAACATTTATGTAGTTTTCCCAATTTATGGGGGCATTGAGTCTAGATCATATGCTAGGTTAGGGTTGCTTTGATTTCATCCTCATGTGATATTAAGATGATTTTGTTTATCTTTTTTTATAGTTTGACCCATGTTTTAATTATGTAACCTTTTAGGTTAGTTATAGTGATGGTAGTTTCCTAGATATTTTATCTTACTTTAAATTTTATTTGATTTTGTGTGTCATTTGGAGTAATGGTTTCATTATATTATAGTATAAATTTATTCCATATCATTCTTTAATATGGTATACCTATTATAAGTAATAATGTTTAGTTTGCACTTGTGTTTTTCGACACTAAATGAAATTTTGAGTTGTCTTATTGAGCTAAATAAATTAGAAAAACACAATTAAAATATACCTTCTCCTTAGGAGTTATTATTTTCACTCTCACTTAATATGTATATTAATTAATATTAAATGGACTCTCTTATGGTGTAATAATTTTTAAATCGTTAATGAACTTAACTCTCACTTATATATGGATGCATTTTTCTTCCTTGAGAATCATTATTATGGGTCTAGATAACAAAATTAAATAAAATAAACCATATGAATAATTTTTTGTCTCACACTCTTGTTGTAATATTGAAAGAATTAAATAATAGTTAAATAATTAGATTAGACACCATTGAAACTAAATTAAAAAGAATACCATATTTTACTTTAATGTTGGGACAATTTTGTTTTGGTCATGATATATTTTGTAATTCAAATCCAATTAAAATTCAATTAAAAATTTAGTAAATTTCAATAGTGGGTATTTTTATCCATAAATTAGGTGTATATTCTACTTTAGGCTCCACCAATATAGATGATTTCAAGACAAAGGGTTGCTATAAAGTTATAGACCATATAAAAACACCCATAATGATGGTTTATAATGTAATCCAACTCTTCTTACTCACATATGCAATATATTATGTAATATGAAATCCATACATGTAATTTCCACATGATGCATCCTTTACAAACATTAATTCATACTCTAAACATTTTGGTACACCATACATGACTACAATTGTATGCTTGAATAAAAGTGAAATACTAATGTGATGCAATTTAATCTCTAGGAACAAGTATGATGCTTTTGATACATGATGTTGAATCTATCTTAATTTTTTGAGTGGAGTAATTCACAATGAAAATATCAACATGAACTTGATTATATGTAATTGATTTTGATAGAAACCATGTGTTATATTAGTTTTAAGGAATTGAAACATGTCAAAAATGGAAAATAAACACAACATGAAAGAGATATACATAAGACATACCCTGGAGGAACTCAATGCAAGAAATTTTCATCAAGAGTGAAGTCATGCTTTGTCATATCCATCATGTTATATAGTTTACAAGTTTTTTCATTCTTGGGTTTACAAGGAAACCATCCTTAAAAATCCTACACTCATAATGAAATATACAATGTTTAGTAGAATAGTTGCCTCTAAAGAAAGAAAGAGCACTAAACTCAATTATGTAGTCTCCAACTCAATCACATACATGTAAAAATTAGTTGATGGATTAAAAACTTGACTAATTCATCAAATTAATTGATTGAATGATTCTATTATTCTATGATATTTAAAAATTTATATATATGCACAATAACATACCTTATGCTTTCAAATAAGGTTAAGAGTTAGAATTTGAAGCTAAAACACCTCTGTCCTTTAAAAAAATTGTGCTTGTAAAACTACCATCAAAACCACTATAGTGGTTAATAAAATTCCAAGGTTATTGATAAAATGCAAATAATGGTATCAAAACCACTGCATCAGTATCAAAATTATCATGATAGTTGTGAAACTTCCACTATATATAGGCTGAGAATTTCAAAACCATAGAAGATATTATAACTTCCAAAGGTCATAATTTTTTCAAATGAATTTAAAATCACATTTTATTTTATATATTGCTTAATTTTTTAAGAGATAATCTTTTAATAAAAAGGTAATTTTTATTCCAAACATTTGATCTTTAATATTTTAAAATAGAAACTAGATATTTTCCATGACTTCATGTCATAAATACCCTTTTTTGATAGTTTATTATCTTACTGACTAATTTATATGATCTAATTAATCCAAATTTGTAATCATACAACCCTAATTATATGTATTTTGGTCCCAAAAATATACATAAATAATATTAAGATTTACATTCTATCTTCTCATGTTGGATACCAAATGTTTCCATCCTCTTGGATTGCACCTTGATCCTTTATCTTAGAGAGTCACTAGCTATTTATGAAAAAATAAAACCCAAGTTAAAAAAGAGTTCATTAATCCTTCTAATGTTATCCAACTAGCAATCTTATAATATTTCTTTTCTGGTCCTTCCTTGTGTTTATTCCTCTTATCCCCTTTGATTTTATACTCATGGTTATAGGATAGGGTGGATCTCTCCATTAGGATATGGTTATATATAACTTCCTCCTTTGTTCTCACATTTATTTCAAAAGTGAATAAAACATATTGCATTATTTAGGTGGTGTTACAACATTTCACCATGTTAAAAAATTTCCCTTATCTTGGGTCTTCCATTTTAAATATACAACAAACGTGGATTGAAACATGAAATTCCATTTACTTATTTTCCCATATCTTGTAGCTTAAATTTTAAATCAAAATAAATGAAACATACATTGAAGGAAACATATTCAATGAAATAACATGGATGTCAAAATGTACATCCATCATAACCAATAATATTTTTATGGAGTGGTACTCACCATGGGTGCATTTATCACCATGTATTAATGACCTGATGTAATTCCATTCCTTATCCCTTCATATTATAATCATAGGGATCACAATCTTGATAATATATGACTAAAACATTCCATCCAACTTTTTTTCATGTCAATGTTTTTGAAGAACTTGATGCAACCTTATTCCATGTGCATACAATAATTAAAAAGCATACAAAAAACTTTATACAATTGTTATTTACATTCAAAAATTGAACATAAGCATGATGTAATAATTATGATTTTTAAAAACTATCTTAAACCTTCATGATAAAATAATGTGAGTTATCAAATGAATGTTATAACATTGATAGACAATTAGACATGATACATATGATGTAATTATAAATTTACATGAAGAGGAACATAAAATAAACATGTTGTCATCTTTGTGATAACTTACCCTTAAACCTATGTTCAGATATTTCTATTAGCATACAGTACCTCTTTTATCCATCTTGTCACATGATATAAGAACTCAGGAAGGAAACAAATTTAACTTTCCAATCAACATGAACATAAGAATGTTAAAAATAATAAAACATTTTTTTTTAAATTGGATGCTCATAAATATTATTCTTGGAATGATTTTATACTTTATTCATACTATATATTAACAAGTGAAATTTCTCCATAATCTATCACACAAAGGAGGTATGTTTACTTATTTCAGCATAGGAACATAATAAATAATATGTATGTGCTTATATATGCATTATAGACAACATCTCATCTATGTAAGTAATCTATCGATGAGACCACTAATAAATTATTAATATTAACCTATTGAAATGGTGATGAGGAATCATTTATGGGATGCATATAAAAATGAAAATACAACTGACCTATTAATCAATCCTAGTTCATAGAAGATAAATCCTACTTACACTTCTGTTTGTTGATACATTTAGACATTTAGGATCATGACCAAGATAGATCCAATAAACATAACCAAGTGGTACCTTATCACAATAAAATCACTAGAGAGGGTTCTAACTCCTATTTTCAAACAACACCATGCAATAACCTTAGCTACGTCTTATGCTTTCATATTCACAAAGTATATTCAAAGTAATGTAGAATCTTACCTAGTGCTCACTAAAGCTTATGGAACAAAATTAGGCTGATAAACATGAAAGTGAACATGCATGGAATAATTATAATTAAGATATATATATATATATATATATATATATGCATGGACATAGAAATACATTCAAAAGTCATTACTTATGCTACTTATATCTAATAAAATAGAGGAGTAAAGTTAGAGGTATTTACCTTGAAGACGAACCCATCAAGACTCATTCTCTCCCTTGGCCAATGGTGTTTCATAAGAGGTTATTATGTATTGTTTATGAAGTTAAGGATGAACAATGGACTATAGCCAAGGACCTCATAATTAATCTCAAGATTTCATAATACAATGTTATTCCCTCCAAGTGTAGAACCCTAATCAATAAATCCTCAAGTAGAATGGTCAAAGAGGAGATTGTAAAGAAGCATAAATGTATAACATCCCCTCTAGGATCTACTTATAAATAAATGATTTATTTAAGTTTAGACACATATAATATAAATATATTACACCACAACAATCTAATTAGTGATCATATGAAATACTCTATGATAAATATAAATTATGTATACTACATAATACATCACTAATCACTAACATCATAGTAACATAACATAATAAAATTATAGTAAGTTTATGCAATGGGAAATGTATCAGATCTACAAATCAATCATATCTTCCTACTTACAGTTCTAATTGGGGATACATTAGATAATCAATGTCATGACTAATATAGATCTATTAAACCTAGCCAAAGGATCTCTTACCACAATTAAATCACTAGGGAGTGTTACAAAGCCTCTAGTCAAGAAAAATTGTATAATAACCCTAACTATGTCCCATGTTTTCATATTCACTAAACTAATAATGAGTAAAGCAAAGTCTAATCTAGTGCTCATAAAATCTTTGTGCGCAATGTGACGGCAATAAATATGAAAATTAAACATGTATAGAAGACATATACTCACATAAATGTATATAGAACACTAATGCATGGAAGAGATGCACAAATGCATATCTATATACTCTTATAAATGAGGAATAGAGTTAGGAATACTAAACTTTGAAGATGACCCCACTAAGCCTTAATTTCTCCCTTGGTTAAGGTGATCTACAAGAGGTTATTGTGGTATGTAAGAATGAAAAGGATAAATCATCTCTATGATGCATAACCTATCAATGCATCTAAAATACTTCTCCATAAGACAAGATTCGTATCTCTAAATAAAGTATGAAACCCTAAGCTTGCTCCTCAAATACAATGGTGGATAAGTAAATGCATAATATATCTTACTTCTTCTTCTCTTTCCTTACAAATGGTGAAATGAATGTGTTTATATGGGAAAATTTAACCTTAAACCTTTCAAATTTTTAGGCCAATAATGATGACTCGATCGACCTAGTATTTAAACTAGAAAAAAACTTAACTAGGTTATGAACTATCTCATCCATGGATGACCTTGTTCCTAGTAAACTTTGTAAATAAAAATATGGGGTCGATGTGGTTGAATATGTCATGTAAAATGCAAAAAATAGGTTTAGGTTAGAGAAAGTGATAATTAATATGGTAAATTACTAGATAAGGATTAAAAATAGGAGGAAATTATTAGGGGAATGGTTTTTAGGAGATATATGTGTATATAAAAAGTGGGAAAAAGGGATAATAATCTTGTGAAGCACCAATAGTCTACCCACCCATTTCCTGGTATACTCCTTTGGGCATACACTTAGAGATATTGAGATTCAATAGGTTAATTTTAGACATAAATAATCAATAATTTATAAAAGTTGAAAATATTATGTGTTTATAAATGCCCCATTCAAAGCTCATCACATGTCACATAGGTGTAGTAGGGGATGGTGCTTTAGGAAAAGAACATAACAAAACATAAAATTGAAGTTGAATAAATTAAAATAAAGATAAAATAAGATAAATGAAAGGAAAAAATTCAAAAACACATAAATTTACTTACCTTAATATTGTAGATAAATAAGGATATGTGAGAGATGTGAAGGTGTCCAATGTGAGGAACATTAGGTGAACCTATAAATATTAGCAAAAAAAAGAGAATATATATATATATATATATATATATAACTTAGGAATATAATAGTGTAAATTATTCTCTATGATGTTAGGATCCTAGAAAATTTTATGGTTTGTAAAAAGAGTTAGTAGAGATAAAGATATGAGCAAAATAAGAATTCTAACAGTAAATATGTGAAAGGTAGAAGACCATGGGACCACTGGTGTTGATGAGTGCATGGATATATGAGAGGGTCTCAATGTATTGACCAAATAAGAATCCACATGTGGTTAATGATATGTTACCTTGCGTTTCTAGATGGAGATAGGACTAGGTAGCACAAGCCATGCCCCACATGTCAGTGTTATAGACAATCACATGAGGAGAGATCATGTGGTAAACCTATTCACATATTACTATGATTTGGTCAAGTTGGGTGATTACATTTTTTGGATGATAATATAGGGATATGGTGACTGCTGATGTCAAGATAGGTAAGAAAGGTTAGATTTGTTAGTCTTTGAGATATAATACTAGTTGTATATGATTGTAGATAGAAATATTTTTAGATATATATGTGATCTGATATCTATATGGGTTTTGGTTTTTGAAGAACTTGAAATAGAGAAGACAACATGGGGGTCCTTAGTCTTTAAAACACTCCATGACATTTTGGATAAAGTGTTGGTGCCATGTGACCCCACCATGTTTGATGATCATGTAGTACCATCTATCCTTACATAGGAAAGCTAGTTTAGATTGGTGGGGGAGGCTTAAAGGAAACTACAAACATGAAAAAATAGATTGCATCCAATAAACAGTGTGGGAGTAGGAGAGGCATACGATTCATAGGATCCAACTTAGGATAAACCCACACACATGGCTACCATAATTTAGTAAGGGAAGGTACAAGCCCAAGTGGCTAATCTACAGGGACATGTAGTAGGGTTTAGATTGCGGACTACCTCATTATAATGTAATTTATAGAGGGGATGGTTTGGGGAGTCTATGGGAAGTGTGGATAGGATAAGAGATAGGTATTATGGAGCCTATCCATAGAGTGGGAGTGATGTATTTTTACATTTTGTATAAAAACACATGATATATAGAGATAAATTATATTGACAATTGAATGTTGATCTCATGTGTTATATTTTGGTTATGGTTGTTGATACATGGAAATATTTATTTGTAGCACATTTTTTTGTATATGTTATAGGAAATATATTTGGGGTGTTTTCCTTTTTAGCATTATGGAGTACACATGCATGATTAAAATGAAATAAGATAAAAGGACTTGGAAAAGTATAATTAATAAAAAAATAAATGCACTACACATTATATCATGATGGGCAATGTATAATAAGAAAATATGACTAAATATAATAAACAAAAAAGTGGTAAATAAGAGGAATTTTTTTTTAAACCATGAAAAATATTGTCACCAAATTAAAACAAGTAAAATCACACTAAATCACACTAGGATGTATGAAAATAATCTAATAAAATGGAAAGCACGTGAAATACAAATTGTTTAAGAAGAAATCAAATAAGTTAATCAATCATACTAAATCACATTGGGAAGTATAAAAGAGTAACAAAATTGCAAAAATGGTCTTAAATTAATCACACTAATTCAAGTTGGGAAGTATGACAAATTTATGAAAAATAGTTGGATTCTTACATACAATCAAAAAATAAGAATTAGAAAGTGAAAGATTAATTAAATAAGCATAAAACATACTAAATAAATATGGTAATCATGCCAAGTACATGTAATTTATAATCAATCACATCTTATCTCATATTTGACACATGTAATTTCATTGTGACTTGGGTATTGGAAAATTTTGTGAGGAAGGCCAAGTCCTTTCTATGATCTTACACTACAACTCATAAAAGGAACAGCAATGAGTTGGAAACAATGTTAAAATATTATAAAATGGGATGTTTGGAATGGTAATGTAAAATTTTATTAATTTGTGAGGAAGGCCTGGTCCTTTCCAAGGTCTTACATTACAACTATTAAATGGAATCCTTGGGGGGAGTGATCAGTGAACAAAAACATATTTCTCAAGGGGAAATATTAGGATTGTATGGAGTGAAAGAGTGAATGTAAGAATCATAACATAGGTATATTTTGAGAAGACCTTAGGAGACATGAGGCACATGAAGGACATGGAAAGACACTAAGTGACTAGTAATGATCAATATACAAAGGATACCTATTCACTATAGGCACAAATATGTGTAAGAAAATAAGTGTGGTACTAATATCAAATCATGCTAGTTATTTTGAACAATAAAATTAAAATGGACCTACCTTCTCATGACATGTTCCTTGTTCTTCAAGACCCCTTATAGATCCATCAATCTACTGCAAAGATTGGGTACTTCCATGAGAAAGTAGGTAACACTAAAATATTTTTTATTCTCATTTTCTAATATATAGGCCAACCATACCTTAATGTACCTTGGCTCTATCATGAGGCCAACTATGGAGTTTGATATTTGATTATAAAAATGAGATGTGCTTAGAATCATGTGTTTATAGTTTTTAAGATTCCTCCTCTATAGAGACTCAAAATGACCAATCATGAGATATAAAATAATGCACATGAATGAGCTTTATGCTTAGGCTAAAGGAAGCTAAATATATAAAGACATGACTGAATAGAACACTTAATCTTAACTATGAACCAACATGTTATCTCAAGTCCCAACCATGTTTATGCTTAGTTTGTGAAAGGTAATAAAGGGTAATAAGGGGAGATCCAAAGTGGACCAATAAAAGGATATTATAATGAGATGAATTATTTTCTAACTGGTCACATGGTAAATAAGTAATGACTAAATGGAACAAGGGCTATATAACAAAGTCATAATAATAATTATCTATGTTTATAGAGATAACATAGTAAACAATCATGAAATACAACAAGATAGCTATAGAGAAATAACACATAGATAAAAAGTATGTAATAATGAAAATTAATCCATAAGAGATCATAAAGAATAAAATGACATCATAAAAAACATATAATGTGAAATTAAAATCATCATATAAGATAGATAAAAATTTGACACCATGTCAAATGATATAAAATATATAAATGTAAAGTTGGAGCACACGTCTAATCCAAATGAAGAATGAAATGAAAGAAAACCATACTTATATTCATAAATACTAATATATTTGTCCACATAATTTATCCATAACATTTGATAAGTTTCTATGAAGCTAAACTCAAACTGTAGCCAAAGTCTCATCGATCTTCAGGGAAAGTTAAGAAAATAGTTTACAGTGAATCTCCTCAATGGAAAATGTAGGAATGCTTGAAGGATAGTGGTAATGTGGGATATTATGTAGGGTTTTATCAAGATAAGTAATGTGAGTTGATTCTATGGGTGATGAAGGGGTCACTGGTGGATAATGGGCCATAGGTGAAGGAGTCATTAGTGGAGAGGGATCCATGGGTAAAGGAAGATCTATGGGTGAGGGAATCAAAGGTGGAGAGGGGACCATAGGTGTTGGAACCATGGGGAAAGAAATGGGATCCTTCTTAGAAGGGTGACTTATGGGAGGAAAGGTAGTAGGCATAGGAATGGTCATGATATTATCCTTGAGATGCTACTTAAGGATGTGGCAATGATTAGTGTGATGTGTACCACATTGGTACTAAAAATAATATACCTTTCCATATTTTGGAAGATATTCAAGTAATAATTTTGGGGGAGGTATAGACATGTCTATGGACTAAATAGTTGTGGGTTACAAGATGTTTATCTATTACCATAACTTATGAGAATGCATGGATGAATGATTAGCAGTGTTATGGAAGCAACAAATATGTTTGTTAGTAGACTTTGCAAGTGTATGAATAGAAAAAGTGGAAATTAAATCCATATAAGGATGGTGTAATAAATAATATCTAGTCTAATGACTAGAAATTTAATGAATATCACAATATGGTTGATTAGTCCATTTGGTGAGCAAAGGATTAGGTTGCAATAAAGGGAACAAAACATCACCAAGGGAAGGTGGGGATGGTGGAGAGACTCAAAAAGGATTGAATGAATAATCCATAGGATATAAAACTAGAGAGAGAGTGGGAATAGGATCCAAATTGGGATCTATTGAGGGAAGGGTGGGATACATAAAAGGTTGAAGGATAGTTGCAAGCATCTCAGGGATAAGTTGTCTAGAGGGATCTTGGTATCAAGCAAAGTAATAGGGTCCAGTCATAACATGATCCATAATCATAATCCTATGAGGATATTCATAAAATATAGGTGTGCACATCATATCTACCCTATGATCAATAGGAAAAATGCTAAAATTAGGAATGATATAGGATAAAATGATAGAATAAATACTAAAAAATTGAAGTAAAGAGGAATGATAGCAAATAATTTTAGAATTTTGGGCCTGAATAACACCTCCTAATAATGGATCATCTAAGGTATAACCATCATCATAATAAAGTGTATGAAAATCAATGGCATGGGTAGGGAGGATCATGTCATTTTATGTGGTGTGATGAATGGAATGTTGAGTCTTAGTTAATATAATGGATATATCATCACTAGGTGGTTAAAGGGAATGAGGTTAAAAAGAGAGAATCTAAGAAATGAGATGAGGTGAGAGATCTAAGGTTTTGATCTTGATATTGATCTCATTAGGATCATCATCATTAGAATCTAGGAGGTTAGGTGGTAAATTCCAAATGAGTTTAGGGTGACCATAGTAACATTGGGTGGAGTTGATAGGAAATTTAAACTATTGAGATTCATGAAATGTAATGCTTGGAAAGAGTTTAAGTGTGGCAACCTTGAATACATCATAGTCTTGGAAATGTTCAAAATTTCAAGGGTTAGTGTCACCTTGAATCATATAGATTGATTTATTATGAGGAAATTTGACACATTGACAAGTGAAAGAAGAAATTGATCTCATGTGATGAGTCCATGACCTATCAAGAAAAATTTTATAGGATAGAGAAAAGTTTAATATAATCAACTTCACGTGAATGGTGATAGCGAGTCACACACATCCTAAGAGAGGCATTTGCATTTGGTCATATCCTTGACACATGATATGTATAGACTTGAGATTACATTCAAAATATCCAAGGGTTTTTATAAAATCAAGAGAGGTAATAGAAGTGCTAAAACCATCATTAATTAAGGCATGCTTGACTTGGATATCACCAATTTGGATACTGATAAAAAGAGGAAGATAATCTATATGAATCAAAATCTCATTTAGGATCATAAAATCAATGATGAATTTAATGGAAAGAGAAGTGTCCAATATTTCATCAACATGTATGGACATCTCTTTAGATTGTTATAAAATGTTATCTTATGATCTAGATAAGGTGGCTTCAAATATTTAAAAGGGAGGACAAGGGGTGTTCATTTCAAATAAATACTACATAAGATGATTACAATGATGTAGATAGGTCTACATAAGTTTGAAAAATGGGATTTGAGATGGGAAATTACTAAGCTCCATAATAGGATCCCACTCATGATAAACCATAAGGAGACTATTGAAAAGAGTTGAAAATTGTTGAAATAGGTCATTAAATGGAGGATTTGAAGTTAATGTGAATTTATTTTGATAGGATGCATAAGGTTTAATTGGAGGACAAGTTTGTTGATTGGCTTAAGAATATGGGGTAGTTGATACAAGTTTGGTTTAATAAGAAGTTTTGATATAAGTTTGATTATCATTGGTGATGGGTAAAGAGGTTACAGGAATGGTATAAATGGTATGGGAAATGTTATCCAAGGGAGGCATTAGAATTGGTTCATCAAAAGCTATAAGGTCTTCTTGGTCAAACTTTGTTAAGTAACTTGGGGAAGAGTCTTACATAACATGAAAATTTCAAGATAATTGATGATTGTGGATGGGATGAGGATAAATGAAGGCAAACACCATTCACATATTAGTCATATTGACCAAATTTTCTTTAGGATTTGGTTCAAGAAAATTATCAACATTATTGTTATAAGGGGTAGGTTTGTCTAGGTTATCTTGGTGATTTGGAAGAGGATCTTTTTAGATGGCCACATGATCATTATCCTGTTTCAAAGATTGAGATTTAGTTTGTGTTTCATGGGATTTTAATGCAATGTCATAATATTTTTGACATTTATGAATGATATAATCATGGTCAAAACTGGGACTAAGAAGGAAATCCATAGACAAATTATGAAGTTACCTACAAGTCTCATGAGAATGACCCCAACTAGTATGAAACAAACACAATTTATTGGGATTATACAGAGATTTCATGGGATGAGTGGTATCAAGTTCTCATGAAAGAGGCATTGGTATATGTTTTTATAATTCCACTAAGGATAAAGTTTTATGAACATTAATGTGATTTTTGGAAGATAAATAAGGGTTATTGATGTGGTTGCGAGGAGAATCTTGTCCCAGAGCTTAGTTGGGAACAATAGCTTGAATAGTATGAATGGTATGATAAGATTAAATGATGCCATAATTTGTATAATGATGATTCTTATTATTTATTAACATGTTATTACCCATATAATGTTGGGATGGCTCAATTTATGCATGATGGAATCTTGATGCTTTTCTTAGTTAATGACCTCTTCCAAAGTTTGTGGTGAGAGAGTCTAGACCTGAAATTACAACATGGGAAAAAGAGCATTGGTAAATATATGGAAGAGGCTATCATCTACCATATTATGTTCATATTTTATATATAAGGTCTTCCACCATTTAGTTAAATCTTATGTATTTTCATTCTCAAGTTGCTTACAATTGAGAAAATGGGCCAAGGTATTTTTAGGGAGATCACTAGTTTGGAACTCTTAGGCTAGAGCATTGACTAAATCTTTTAAACTAGTGATGGAAAGATATTTGAGTTGGTTATACCAATATAAAACATCACCCATGAATTTTTTTTCTAATATCTTGGTAGAAACAAAAGTATTTAACCTGACCCAATCTTTATATAGATTTCCAAATGTTTTTAAGTGGAGAGTGTGATTCGGTTGACTAAATATAGGTAATGATATGGGTGATGCCTCCTATCTATCTATATATATATATATATATATATATATATATATATATATATAATAAATTTTAATCATAAGAGGATAATTTTTAAGGTGATTAATTATTTTTTTAATAGGAGGAGACCATGGGAATCCTGAAGAGGAGATGGGGGAGAATTTTGGTTATGTGTTCCCCATAGAACTTATTGAGGGTGGTTTTGATGATGGATAAGATGATTTTGCATTTGAATCATTTGATTGACATTTTTATCTTGGAAATAATTCATTTGATTAATATTTTATAATAGAAGTTGATGGGCTTGATTGGTATTATTGGCATTGTGTGAAGCATTGGCATTGGTAGTAGTGGCTTAGGTACCACTATGGGTGTTAAGAGTATATTGAGAAGAATTGCTGGTGAGTGAGGCACTGGTAGCATGATTTTATCATGTGGGAAAATATGTACTAGTATAGGGATGAGAAGAAGTGGTACTAGAGGCATGATTACCATGGGTAGAAAATGATGTACTAGTAGAAAAATTGAGAAGAGTGGGTCTTGGAAGAGGCCCACTAGATGTAGAGACTACAATGTTAGTAGATACAATAGGCATGGAGGTGGAGTAAATCAAGGAGGAAGATGTCATGGTATGATAAGGGGCCAAAATAGAAGGAAGACGTTGAGAAGAAAAGAAGCTAGTGCCCCCAAATCTATGTGAGAATGTGGGAGAAGGTGAATGGGGCTCTTTAAAGTGACCACTTATCATGACATAGTAAATATTATAAGGATATTTTCCTTGATTTTTAGGAAAATATTTGATGAAGAAGAGTTTCTTTGGGGTATACTCTAATTCAATTTGATCTTCAAATGAGAAGAGAGGATTTCGAACTGAAGAGAAATGAGGAGGGGTCCCATAGTTTATAGTGAAAATGGATACACATTAGGGTAACTTTAAATGTAAAATGGGCTTTCTAAGATAATCCTAAAAAAATAGAAAATGACATATGAACACAATCTAAATCATTTAAAATATGACATTAACCACTATGGTGACCTCATTTAAAATAAAAATATAATCATTTTTTATTATTATATAAAACTTTCTAAGTCCTGTAAATTAACTCACTTTGATTAAGATGAATCTAGTTATTTTATCCCATCTCTTATTTTTTTATGGAAAGTGTAAATATTTTTTATTTTTTCAATAGAAAGTTTTGAACAATAAATTTACATTTTCTATTTTCGTTTATTAAAAATCTCCTAAAATCCCTATAATCTAAAAAAAAAACCCTTAAACATTACATAGAATTTAGAAAATTATTATCATTTATATAAAATAATTTTAATTTTAAAAAAAATCTAATTTAAATATATGTATGATTAAAATCATTCTTTTAAATATTTTTAAGTTTTTTTTCAATGTAAAATATTTCCAAGATAATACATATTCCTTATTACCTCCACACAAATTTTAAAAAGGCTGGCAATTAGTTTCATGTATGTAATTATTCATGTCAAATTTAAATGTCCATACATCTTATTTATGTCCCATGAAAGTTCCAAATATGATCATGATCATAGTACATACTTTGGTTTTTTTAGTTTCTACATATTAATATTAGGCCAATGAACAAGCAATGACTTAGTAAAAGATCATGTCCAATATTGGAATGATAAAAATATTAGAATACAAGTTGACTTACAAAAATAATATTTTATCATAAATGAAAGATCATATTCTCTAATTTGTAGAAGATAATTAAATTTTTATGGGGATAATTTTGATTGATTATGAAACATTATCAATCTTATTAGTATATAGCATTTAGTAAGTATTGTTTCGAAAAGGGATTTAATAATCATCATGTTTTGGATAATAAATTAATATAATTAGAGATGACCATTTTCATTCTAATCCAAATGTTTATCATTCCAATCCATGTGCTTATCATTCCAATCAAATTTGTGGGGGTAAAAATGTCATCTTATTTATTTTGGAAAAATCCTTAACAAAACATTAAATAAAAGATAGGAAATAGGATATATGCCAAGCCAAGATCATGAAAATGACAAATGAAAACTATAAAAATGTTCCATATTTTATCAAATTCAATATATTATTTGATTAAGTTCCTCATAGAAGTTGTTTATGCATTTCAGTAGGGCTACTCTTACAATAATATGACTTAGCTATGTTACAACCAATGGATGCCATTTTCATTGTATGTGCATACTAATAAATATTATTATTTATATGGATAATATATATAAATATTATTTATAAGGACATTAAATATTTTATATTAATAATATATATAAATATTATTTACAAGAAGAATATTATTATATGGATAATAAATATTAATATTATTTACAAGGATAATTCTTAACTATTAAATTTATTTAGAAACACAAATTAAATTAATAAAATATGAATTGTGTGTGTGTGTGTGTGTGTGTGTGTGTGTGTGTGTGTCTATATATGTATATATATGTGTATATATATGTGTGTGTATATATATATATACATATATATATACATATACATATATATATACATATATATATATATATATACAGATATATATATATATATATATACATATACATATACATATACATATATATATATATGTATATATACATATACATATACATATACATATATATATATACATATATATATATACATACACATATATATATATATATATACATATATATATATATATATATATACATATATATACATATATACATATATATACACATATATATATATATATACATATATGCATATATGTATATATGTATATATATATATATATGTATATATATATATATGTATATATATATATATATATGTATGTATGTATACATACATACATATATATATATATATATATATATATATATATATATATATATATATATATATATATATACATATATATATATATATATATATACATATATATATATATATATATATATATATATATATACATATATATATATATATATATATATATATAAAGTAATTTTTTCACATAAGAAATTAAATTGTGTAATTTTAAGAAACTTAAGATTGAGTTTCATTTTTGAGAGATAAAAAATTTGAAGACTATCTAAAAAATATAGAAAGTATAGAGAAGAAATATTTTTATGAGTCGTCATATAAATATATGGTCCCACTTAACTCATATAGTTAAGTGATATATTTTTATTTTTATTTCAATAATTTTTAAAATAAAAAATAAAATAATTTATTAAGATTTCTTAGGAGGCCGATTTTACATCTAAATTTCCCCTAATGCGAACATTACATTCATATAGGGTAGGAGCCAAAAGCTACTTATGGGAGAACTGGAGAACCTATTAGGGTCGATAAAACTCATCATATATATTGAATTAAAATTAATGTTGTATTCAAATAGGAATTTCATGATGAAGGATAAAGATTAAGGAAGATAAAGTTGATGCAAAAGCAAAGAGATAGGAAGGATATAGAGTTGACTAGGTTAATTATGTTCTAAAATCCAAGAGATAGATAAGAGTACATGGTCAACTAGGTTAACTTAGTACTAAAAATAGGGTATTAAATGAGAAAATAAAGATATAGGGTCAAATAGGTCAACTTATTATCATAACCTGACTAGCATAAAAGAGTACATGGTCGACCATATCAACTTAGTATTGTAGATAGGGAAAACATAGTTTGATGAGGATATAGGGTTGACCAGGTTGACTTAGTACTATAAACTAATTAATAAAAGAGAGTACAGGGTCAACTAGGTCAACTTAGTATTATAGATAAGGAATAATATAGTCTGTAAGAGACTGTGTCAAATAGAATGATAGTGTGCTAAAAATAGGAAAATATTTGCAATGTAATTTGAAAAAAAAATGGAAGAAAACACATAAATGGTTATATCAATGAGAATGATCTGATTAGGGCACAGAACACAAAACCTTACACCAATGCTATCTAATGTAATTTTTTGCAATACAAAACATAATGATATGAGAACAAGCAAACAACTAAAAAAGTAAGTGCTAACTAAGTGGTCATCTTGAGTGTTATTAGATTATTATAAAGTGTTATTTTAAGTGTGATAGGGAAGTTGGCTGAAATTAGGGAAGTAGAAATAAATCTATGGATGCTTTCAAAATGTTTAGCCTAAAAGGGATTTATATTGGTAGGCAATGGTACTAGCTTAGTATTGGGGCCTACCCCCTCACTTCATAATCTCATAGTGATAATGGTGTTGGATGTTTTACCAATATATATCATTAGAAATGTGTTTATACTTAGCCAGGAAACCAAGTCAGCTTCCCCCTTGATGATGAAATCTAAGTAGGCAAGCTTTGGGAAGACAAGTTTTAAATGCATTTTTAATATTGTGTGATTTGGTATTATGTGAAAAAAGATAAAAATAGTGTAAATAAATGACAATTTATACTCTAAGCATTCATGTAGATGAAAATGAAAGTGTGAATTAATTACTAGTAAATAGTTTTTAATTCAAAAATTAGGAGTGATATAGAGTCGATCCAAATGACACTATATGAAAATAGTATAGAACAAAGTCAAATGGGTCGCTACTATTATGTGAAAGCAAAAGTTTGTTAAGAATAAAGTTGACTAGGTCTACTTAGTCTTTTAGACAAAATAAAGGCTACAAAACTAAGTCAACCAAGTTGATTGAGTTTATTATAGGATTGTAGTTTTGAAAGATAAAAACTTACATAAAATAGAACTATACTGAAGTAATGAATTAATAGAGAGAGAAAGAGATGAACCTTGGTAGGTTGGAAGATCATGATGATTATAATTTTCTATTGAAGTGCCTTGAATTCTACTTTCAAATTCTAAAAACTAATTTGACTAGTTTAACCTGTTTCTATAAAACCATGTGTGCTAAATTAAGATAAAATTACTAAGTTGACCTACGTAACTTAGTTTGTTGATCTAGATGTTGAATGAAAGATTAATTTTACCTATGCAACATAGTTTGTTACCTGGATGCTGACTAAAAGACCAAGTCAACCTATTTAACATAGTTTTTTATTTGTGACTAAAGAAGAGTAGTGTGTCAACCTATCTAATCTAGTAACTTATATCTATTGAAGAACTACACAAAAGAAACATAGTCATTTTGATATGACTATGTATAAAATATCTGCACAAAATTTAGAACTATCTTGATTTATTTGACACAGTATCACAAATATAGAAAAATAATAGAATGATATAAATGAAATTCCAAAAGAAACTTGAAAGGTTTAGATTCATGTCATGTTCACCAAAATGTATGTAATAGGAAATACAACATATCTACAAATCAATATTATCTTAGAGAAGACAAATCATACTTACACTTCTAATTAGGGATATATTATATAATTAGGTTCATGACCAATATGGATCTATTAGACCTATACAAGATATCTCTTACCACAACAATATCACTACGGAGGGTTCCAAAGCCTCTAGTCAATCAAAACTATGTAATAACCCTAACTAGGTCATATGTTTGCATATTCACTAAATGAATAACAAGTAAAGAAAAATATAATCTTGTGCTTACCATAGCTTGTGGAACAAAGTGAGGGTAATAAACATGAAAAATAAACATGCATAGAAGACATATACTCACATTAATGTACATGGAATCATAATGCATGGAAGAGAAATAAAAATGCATATCTATCTACTATTACAAAGGAATAACAAAGTTAGGAATACTTAACTTTGAATATGAACCCATCGAGCCTCAATCTCTACCTTGGCCAAGGTGCTTTACAAGAGGTTATTTTGGTATTTAAGGATGACAAGGATAAATCAGCTCTAGGATACATAACCTATCAAAGCATCCAAAATACTTCTCCATAAGATAAGATCCATATCTTCAAATAAAGTATGAAACCCTAAGCTTACTCCTCAAGTACAATGGTGGATAAAAATATGCATAATATATCTTACTTATTCTTCTCTTCTCTTAGAAATTATGTAATTAATGTGTTCGTATAGGTGGATTTAACCCTAAACATTTCCAAATATTTACGTTAACAAGGTAAACACAGTCGACCTAGTATTGAAATTGAGAAATAAATTAATGAGGTTATGAACTATGTCATCCATGGCCAACCTCATTCTTATTAAGCTATTTAAATAACAATACAAGGTCGATGTGGTCAACTATGTCATTTGAAATGCCAAAAAGGAGTTTATCATAGGGAAATGGCTAATGAATAGAAGAGGGTGAAAAAATGGAGGCAATATTAGGGCAATGGTTTTTTGGAGATAAATGTGTAGATAAAAAGTGGAAAAAGGGACAACAATCTTGCAAAGCACCAATAGTTTATCCACACCTTTCCCAGTACAACCCTTATGGAGTGCACTCAAAGAGATTTAGACTCGATGGGTTAATACAAGATGGAAAGCATCATTAATTGATAAAGGTTGAAAATATTATGTGTATATAGAAAATAATTACAATTAACTAGCCATGACTAATACACGCCTATAACCAATGCTGTCAATGTACAATAAATAATTAATTATAGTTTATCATGATAATGTTTCAATAATAAATATAATACAATATACATATATAAGATACATGGATCCCCAGAGCATAGTTCCCAAGACCCAAGTATCTGTGGTAGTCTTAAATGTCATCTCAAAAGTAGTACTATTATGGGAAGGGAGAGCAATCCCATGTACTACTAATCCCATCAGGGAATGACCCTCCCTTCATGGATGAGTATATAATGATGGCACAAGAATCTAAAGAGGAAAACTAGTACATGTGTGTTAAATGATTTCTAAAACTAAACATGTGGTGTAACATATAAATCCATTGTATTGTAATATGTCACTCACTCACACACACACACACACACACACACACACACACACACACACACACACACACACACACACACACACACACACACACACACACACACACACACATTAGACTACACACTCCATTTTCCATAAGTAGACACAATACAATACTTTTTATTATTATCATAAAACATGTTATTCCTACAAATATCCAAAATGCGTACATTTAGTTCATCAAATGTATGAATGGATCTAGACATATTAATTGTAATTTGTAGGACCCAAGTATAACATACATTTAGATAGTAATTTACAAATTAGAACACTCTATGGCATCCAATAATATGATAGATCATTTTACATGATCATCACACTACTCAATCATGAATAACCAGTCTCACAATTTCATTAAACACATGTCCCTAAATCCTAAATAATAGGTAAGTATAGTTTATATGAAATGGATATATCCTATGTTTAAACTTCATAATAAAAATTAGAATAAACATAACATATAGGCACACATCATGATGCACTAATAAATTCTACATAACACTTTTATATTTTAATCTACTCATAATATGTGTCACTTTCTAGTTTTCATTATTGTATGCAAATATATATCAATAGTTCAGTCATGCTATTCTCAAATAGATAGATAACTCATAACTAAGTTATACAATAATCTTCCATTTAAATAACTCAATTCTTATTATAGGGATTGATTTCATATGGTTATCATTTCAGTCCCTTAGTATAGCCATTCATTTAGCTTCAAACTTAGTCCTATAATCCAATACACCTATATATGTAATATTTTAATATGTTTTCTTGTGTCCATAAATATTTTTCCTATATATGAATAATTTTAAAACATAATATGTATCATATATAAATACATAAATGATATATAAATACTATATCGATGGTCAACTATATTTCTAAGTCAGGAACTTCATATGATTTTAACAATCATTATACTTTCTTATTCACAATATATATTGATGATCTTTATAATATAAGGTGTTTAATAATATAATACTCCATAGTTTTTATCCCTACCTAAATTTATTTCCAAATGTACTACACCCTATGATAACCCATATTATCATAGATTAGTGTTCATAATCATAGTGACAAAATACCACAACCAGTCAAATAAAATAGTATAAATCAATAACAACATAAGCTTTTGTTTAAGCAACTAGATATAGCAAATAAATTCTTTGTTTACATGAAACATATAATACACCATTCTAGCATTTTTAATACTCTCAGGGGGTTGTATGCATAGATTCACAAGGTTTTATTATACACAATTACATAATATAGTTTTAAATAAACAATGCAACTATAATTAGAAGAACACACCCCTACATACATGTATATGTCAATAGGCACATGTATATGGGTATTCACATTTATTATACCATTATTCATAAATACACAAATTTTTATAGTGTTATAACTACACTACATGTTTTGTTTCACATGTTATATATGATAAGTGATCTCATGCATAGCATAAATATTATCATAATAAAATGTTTGAACTTCATATGCTTCATATGCCTTATTAGAGGCTATTGTATGATTTTATATATACTATAACTACCTCTATATGACTATAAAGAAAATTAACCATTTCAATAACTATATGATAAGCCACAAATCATATGCTCATAAACCGAGTTATAACTTATATAACATCCCTAATGTTGTGAGGTTTATGGATCTTAGAATACAAATAGTCATTACTCATAAATGTAAGAATAGGTGGTGATGGGGGGGCATTTACATTTATTACTTTTATATAAATAAAAATGACAATCCCCATTCCTATTATTCTTAAAGTATCATATTTAATATACTCATATTCTCATATTAGGATTTGTCATAGCTCATATTATGCTTTAAGGATAATTACCTCGAATTGACCAATTTTTATTATTCACAACATAAAAACCCATACAAATAAGAATCCACAGATATATATTCACAACTTTAGGACATGTAATCCAAAATATATGATCTAAATATATAAATAGAGTACTCATAATATTATTCTCAAGAATTATTTATATAAGCTATTATATACACTATAGACACAATATATTTTCTTATTGGTCTATGCTACATCATGCCTAAACCTTTTGATTTCCCCATTTAGCTAACTTACTATGAATTAAGAAATATCAGTTTCAAGTTTATGGATTGATCTTTTCATTTCTTATAACCTCACACCACTGTCAATGTTAGCCACTACATTTTCTAGTTTAAATCACCACCCTTACCATTTTTGGAATGTGCATAGTGTAACAGGTTCTCTATATAAAGAAATTAATTATATATATTATTATTTTGATGAGATACTATATTATTTATATACCAATTACATTGTTCATTCCCAAATGTTTCCAATAACATACAATATTAAATAGTTCATACTTTTTTTATGGACATGCCTGAATATAAACAAGATAAATATTATTTTTTTAATTGTATACTCCATACATATTATCTAAAATCAATGATATAAATTTTATCTAAATAAAGCACCAAATTTTTTAGAAAACTTGGTTTTTTTCTAGTTTATTAAAAATCATAATATTTTGTCATTCATCATGTATACTTTGGCAATTCACTAATGTCCTACATCATTAGCACCTAGTCACAATAATGCAACTAGCTCACCATATTATTTTGTTTGTCTGATTATTTTCTCTAACTGATTGTATATGTTTCAAATCATTGACTCAATAAATAAAGTCATTATTTTTTAAAATGATCAAATTGCTCCAATTAAATTGGTTCATTATATATATATATATATATATATATATATATATATATATACACTAACTATATTTACTCTAGTTTAGATCACCATACTTAGGCAATGTAATAATATAACAAGTTTGTTGATTAAAATAGTTTTGTATAATCTATATTCCATAGTTATGATCTTTACTTTGGAATGCCTAGGGTATTATAATAGTGTGAAATAGAGCATATAGACTAATATATAAATTTACCCACTTAAATTGTCATGACCATTATGTCTAAATCAAGTGTGTTTGTGTGTGTGTGTGTGTGTGTGTGTGTGTGTGTGTGTGTGTGTGTGTGTGTGTGTGTGTGTGTGTGTGTGTGTGTGTGTGTGTGTGTGTGTGTGTGTGTGCGCGCGCGCGCGCGCGCGTGCACGCGCGCGTGCATAACTCAATAAACATAAAAGAGTTCATTTACATAGTTCACATAATTCAACATAACATAATACATTGCCTACCTCACAAATATTGAACCAAAATAACTTGACTTTGAAGATATTTTTTCCTTTGATTGGATATCTCCTCCTTTTCTTCACTTCCAATCTCTTCCCTTCTAATATTCTCCTTCTAGTATGATGTGCCTCCTTCTCAGGCTATCTCAATATTTTTTCCTTCTTTTTACTTGAAAAGGGTATTACTTTTTAATATTTTTCCTTTTAGTCTCATTTTTCTTTATTTTTGTTATTATTATATGATTTTTTATTCTTAAATTTAGACCATTCTATTTCTCTTTATTTTTTATTGTTTTTATTTTCTTTTCTATTCCCTACTTTATTAGAAATTCTTAAATTTTATTTATTTTGACACTAATTATAATAATCAATATATTCACTAATTAAATTAGCATATCCAAATGACATAAGGGTTTAATGATAAATCGATCAATAAATCCGATGCAATTATGAAAATCACATCTCTAACATCATTTAATGATCACACACGTAAACCACACAAAATGAATTCCATAAAACCATTACACTATGCTAGCAAACCATGTATAAATGACTATCTAATATAGATGAAATCAAGACACATTATGATAACCAATTTATTATGCATCTAACATGTGCTAACTATTATGATGTGTGCAGGGTTACAATTAGTTTCTCTATCATCCTATGATATCTCCATCTACATCACCCTCTTTGATGATGCTCTCCCTCTATCAAGGATGAGACTGATTAGGTGATGGATGGGCATGGGATAGTATAGGTGATGAATAAAATTATGAGATTGACCTATGAGGCATAATATTATAGGATGTTTTATGAGGTAACAGTGCTGATTGAGTGGTATGCACCTTATTTTTAGTCCAGTTCATCACAATAAATGTATCAACCTTCCAAAGGATGAATAGGACCACCAGGACCAATAGGACTGTAGCCATGAGATATGGTGTATATATGTATAGGGTTTTGTTTTACTATATCTCATTTTTTCCCCATAGGCCCATGTATTGTATTTTATTTTTTGACATGAACTCCATGTGCATTGTGGATATGATTTATATATATGATGGGATGGTAAGATGATGTGTTGTGTATTTTTATGTATTGATGATGATATGATTGTATTTATTGGTGTGATGGATTATGTTATTTTTATATGATGAGAGTGGTTGATTAGATTCATGATATTAGATATTTTGTATTAGATGGATGATGTGATATGGTAGATATATTATTTAATGTTTACATGATAGGTTTATTTATGTGATGGGATACATGGTTATTAGATTTATGATGTTAGATGTTATGCGATAGACTTGTTTATAATGTTGTATGAGTAGTGATGTATTAATATGGATTCATTATTGATGTGTAGAGATGAATTTTACTTAGATATAGTTGATTTTATATGTATGATGATGGAGTTATGTATTTATGGATTTATTAATGGGTTATATGAGAGATTGAATATGATGTAATGAATTTATTATTTTATATTTATTATAACCTGACATATGTGATATGGAATATTCTATAGGCTGATATAATGTGATGGACATAATGTAATATGATAATGGGAAATATAAATGAATGTGCTACTAGAATATTGATCCCCTTTGTAATTAATTAAATCTCACATGTTTATGTAGGACTCCTCCTACACCATAGGGTAAGGATAATGATGTGATAGGATATGATTAAGTTTTTGCTAGGATAGATATATGTTAGATGGGATGGGGATAGTTGGGGTAGGTCAAGGGATAAGAATAGGTCAATGGGATAGTTGATGGTTTTAAAATCCATGGAGAGTGTTTAAAATCCATTTTAATGTCACATCATTTAGTCGTGTTCCAGTGGCATGAGAAATCAAAAACACATAAAAATAGGTACATGGGAGAACT
The DNA here is from genome assembly GCA_037957365.1 of Torreya grandis. Lineage (NCBI taxonomy): Eukaryota > Viridiplantae > Streptophyta > Pinopsida > Cupressales > Taxaceae > Torreya > Torreya grandis. The sequence continues at coordinate 170,369 of JARHVA010006374.1, read as the reverse complement.
CCATTTAAAGATTGGCCTTTCTCAAAGAAGGTTTTAAGGGGTCACAATACCATAATTATTCCTAAAAGTTAATAAAACATACAAACTGCTATCAAAAATTATTAATTAAATAAGACAATGGAATTAATATGTATATGATTAACCAAAAAATTAGACAAGATGATCATAAAAACACTAATAAGGATATACAAGGGGGTAATAACATGAGTATAGATAATGAGCCTAGTGGTTGTTAGGGGATATGTATACGGGGTATGTGGTGCCCAAAATTATTATACTCAAAATAATATTCCAACCAATTCTAAGGAAGTGATCATATAATGGCATTTGGGATGATCCCTCTGGATTTAGTATCATAATGTATAAAACACCACATAATAGAAATTATATATTTGACCCTTCCATAATGAAAATTGTAGTGGGAAGGTGTGAACCATGGTCTTCAAAAAAATAAAATATAAATGGAGATGGGTTTTATTACTGAGGCTAAAAGGAGACTCATTTATTAAATAAGATATAATGAGGTGTTTGGATGGGGGATGGAATTAATGACATGATAGGATTTTTGGGATACCCATAGTTATCATATATATATATATATATATATATATATATATATATATATGATAACTATGGGTAGGAGATTTCAAAATAATTCCCCAATAAACATCCTTATTACTCAATAAGCAATATCACCTACCTTATGATGAAACATTTATCTCCTATTGGTTCATAATAACCTATGATTGATGCCCACTATTAATACCATGGCGAGGAATAAGTTATTTTAACATGATGCCAAGAATTGATTTTTATCATGGTACTTGTTTAAGGTGCAATAATATTGGTTTTCACCATTAGATTTTTTTTTTGGATAATTGGGGAAATGCGATGATGTGATGGAGTGATGGAGAGGAAAAGGGTATTCCCCCAAGGGTGGAGACTCATATACAAAGGTGAAGTGGAGCCTATTAAGTGTAAAAATATTTTAGATGCATTATGTTAATAAGATCATCAAGTTATTTCTCCATTAAATGTGGATAATTTATAGGCTCTAGATCTAAATTTGGTAATGATGATATAAGGCCCAAGTAAATTAGCTTAAATTTTTTCCTTCTTGTCCCTATTGACATTAGTATTTTTTCTAGATTTCCTTCAGGACTAGGTCACCAACCTCAAATTATCTAAATTGGATTTTTTTATTTATGATATTGGCCTTTTAGTCTATTCAGATATGTTCTTAAGTGATCAGGGGCCTTGTGACATTTCTCATCGAGAAGATCTAATTCTTGTATCCATTTTTGTCTATAATTTTGGTCAATGATAATTCCCCTTATTGATATTCTAAGGGAGGGGATCTCTAATTCCATAGGCAAAATTACTTTTGTCTCATATACTAAAGCATATAAAGTAACCCTAGTAGGTGTTTAGACACTTGTGTGATAAGACCAAAGTGTTGGATATAATTGTAGGTGCTAATTTTTAACTACCTAATTAACTATTCTCTTAAGTATTTTGATGAGGGTCTTGATTGTGGCTTCATCTTGTCCATTACCTTGGGCTAGTAAGGAGAAGAGAAATGCTAATGGATATGATATCACTGACGTAACGCCTCAACTTCTTAATTTTTAAATGATTTATCATTATCAAAGATAATATTGGTAGGGATGCCAAAGTAGTAAATAATTTGATTGAGGATGAATTTATATATTTAAAGGCCTATGTTAGATGTAACTGACATTACCTCTACCCATTTATTAAAATACTTCATTGCTATAATGATAAATTTGTGACCATCTGATGATGTCAGATTAATTTTACCAATAAAATCAAGTCCCCAAATAGAGAATGGACATAAAATCATAATGGGTTATAACTCTTATGTAGGTGCATGAATATAGTTCCCATGCTTCTACAAGTGACACATTTTTGCATATACTGGTAGGAATCTTGTTCCATGGTTGGCTAATAATATCCATTTTGGAGTAGCTTCTTAGCCAAGGCCATTATATTGATGTGACTTTTATAGATACCATCATGGACCTCCTTGATCATGTTAGTGGCCTCTTTCAATGTTATACATCTAAAAAAAGTCCCATCATAGTCTCTAAAATAGAGTGTGTTACCAAGGATTGTATAATATAAAGTGTGGTGGATGAAATATTTTCATTAGTGGTGATAAGATTAGGTGGTAGGATATTATCATGGAGGTACCTATATATTTCATGGTAGTAGGGAAGACTAGGATCATTAATTTCAAAAAAATTTAATAGATCCATGGATTGATGTGCATGGAGAATTATATGCTTAATTAAAAACATCCCTTCTAAAACATCATTAGGGAGATCAGTAAAATAAAAAATAGTGGCCATAGAGTCGACTACCTTGTTACTCACTCTTGGTACTTATTAAGACATGATAGTTTGAAACTTCTAATTCAATTGATCAACCAATTGTTTATATGGGAGTAATTTCTCATCCTTTATTTAAAACTCATCATTAACCTATTTGATTATAGTTTTCGAGTCTCCAAATACTTGTAAATTTTAGATATTCCACTAGATGGATAAGTGAAGGCCATATATTAAGGCCTCACATTCTTAAATGTTATTAGTGCATGGGAAGGCAAGGCTGAAGGATTTTGGGATGAGGTCACCTTATGGGGTGACAAGGAGAATGCATGCCATTGATACATGCATAATAAATGAGCCATCAAAATATAATTTCCAGCTACTTAATTATGAAGTAATCATTATAAACTTGTTCGAGAAGGTTATTAAAAGAGGCTTAGTTTCTTCAAGAGGTGCTTCAAATAGTTGATCCACTATGACTTGTCCTTTAATGACCTTTTTATTAACATATTCAATATAAAATTTGATAAGTAACATGATCCATTTAGACATTCTTCCTATAAGGGATAATTTTGATAGTAAATATTTAAGAGGATCAACCCTAGAAATAAGTTGGACTTGATATTTTAGCATGTAATTCCAGATATTTTGTGAGGCAAAGACCATAGCTAAACATGCCTTCTCAGTTGGAGTATAGTTGAGCTCATAATAACTTAGAGTGTGAATGAGGTAATAAATTTATTTTTCCTTGCCATGATTATTATGTTGTGCCAAGAGGGCTCTTATTGCACATGAATTTGTTGAAATATACAAGATTAAGGGCCTTCCCATGATAGGAGGTGGTAACATAGGTGGGTTGGCCAAATATTATTTGATATTATTAAAAGCCTATTGGTACTTAGAGTTCTACTTAAAATTAGTCATGTTATTTATAAAATGGGTAAACGGGTGAAATTTATCTACAAGCTAAGAAATAAATCACCAAATGGATTTTAATTTTCCTTGAATACTTGAAAGCTAATTTATATTGTGAGGTGGAGGCATTTCCATAATTGATTTTACTTTGGCTAGATTTACTTTTATGCCTCCTCTAGAAACTATTAATCCCAATAAATTTCTTTAAGTAACACCAAATATGCATTTCCTAGGATTTAATCTAAATTTGTATTCTCTCAATTGCTTAAATATTTATCTTAAGACAATGTGGTGTTTTGACCTGAGTTGAGACTTCCCAAAAATATCATCCACATGATCTTCAACTATATTATGCATCGTGTCATGGAAAATGACTATCATGGCCCATTGATAAGTTACACTAGCATTTTTAAGGGTAAAGGGCATGACCTAATAGGAAAATATCCCCCATGGAGAGATAAAAGATTTTTTTTGTTAATCCTTAGGCACAATTTTAATTTGAATGTACCCTAAGAAACCATCCATGAAAGATAACATTTCATATCACCTAGTGGATTCCATGATCATGTCAATATTGGGAAATGGGAAGTCATCCTTTGGACATGTCTTTTTTATGTCAAGGAAGTCTATGAAAATTCAAATTCCTTGGGTTTTATCCATAAAAACTATATTAGATGTGCAATCAAAATAATAAATTGGTTGGATGAAGTTGGCTTCCAAGAAATTTTATAGCTCCTCCTTGAATTACAAGGTTAATTTAGGGTGCATTTTATGTAATTTTTGTTTGATCAATTTAGCATTAGGATGCACAAAAAAGTGATGTAATACTAAGGAGGGATCAATCCTAGGCATGTCAGCATAGCTCCATATAAATATGTTTGGGAATTCTTTGAGAAGTTCATTGATAATTTTGTGTTCCTTAGGTGTTAGAGATGCCTCTAATTTGACCATTTTGGGATGTTTTTTAGTCCTAATGTTGAATTAGACCAATTATTAAATTAATATAGGGTGATTAATCTTGTAGATAAGGAGGTAATGATATTATTGAAACATCTAAAGCAAACTAATTTAAGAGTTTTGTATCAATGTCAAAGTACTCTTCTAATTCAAAGGAGACGTGTCGAGGTTCATTCAGGGTTTTAAGAGGCTCTTCCTCTTTATATTTATATTTTTCACTTTTATTATGGGGTCTTATTATTCCCAAAAATATGTAGACTGATAAAGATTGATGAAAAAGCCTTTCTTGTGATAATAAAAAAGTATAAAAACTTGAGCTCCCAAGAATTCCAAGATTGCTTCATCATTTTATAATGTATCAAAAGAGGGATCCTATTTTTGATCAGAGTTAATGAGTGAATGGTCCTAAAAGGAGATGTTGATGGTGGAAATGGTGGTGCTAGGGAAGAGGTTGGTGGTATCAAGCTCCTTAAAGTGATTATAAATGAACCTGTCTCAACTTATTATCATAGAGAGACTACTTAGGGATCAAAGGAGTATCCAAAATAATATTATTTAGGTCATCATCAAATATTCTTTACCCTAGACTAAGATGTTATGGATATTATTGAACCATGATGTTTTTAAGCCTTTCTTTTTATTTTCTCCCTAGTCCTTTCCCATGATAATGCATCTTATCCACCATATTTTAGACATGGGGTATTATTTTCTTAGAGATATAATGGCCTCATCATCTGAGGTGAGCCATGAGTTATATGTTTCTTCAATACATTCTTTTGGAAATAGACCTATGCTAGAAAAGGCCATTGGTCCAAATCTATACTTGATAGGATTGGCCTTTCATATGGTCAGGGACCCATAACCTTATGGGGAGAGTGGTAGATTGTCCACACGAAATGTTTTATATTCATACTCTCTACAACCTATGGATGTGATTTTTAAGCATGTGATCTCAAGTAGTGGATCTAATATAGGTATACTCTGATCTAGTGGTATACCCTTAGTAGATATGGGACTAAGGATGGAATTATCTGTGTCAAGGTAATAATAGGATGATGAGGATTGGTCTATTTGATAGTTGTGGAAGTGATCAATTTCTCTAGGGATGGTTACTTTTATACCAAAGTGGGGGAATTTGATACATTAATGTAAAGTAGATGGAACAATTCACATTTTAGGGATCCATGGTTGTTCGAGTAACATATTATAAGGTAGATCAACATCTATAATGTGAAGTAGAGTTTGGTGAATTATGGGTCCCATAAAAATGGGAAGGTAAATAGTCCTCATGAATTTCCTTTCATTATCATCATAAGCCTTAATCATAATTAGGGTAGGCCCAAAATATGTTTTTGAGTACCTTAGATTCTTTAATAAGTCTAGATTACATAAATTTAGTGTTGATCCTATGTTTATGAGTACCTGGGAAACACAATGGTAGGATATGGAGACTTCAATAAATAATGGATAATTATGGTAGGAGATAATTGGAGGCATGTCGTATGCACCAAAAGTAATATAATGAGAATGGGATAAATGTCCCACTAATGCCTAGAATTGATTGGTATCTAGATCACTAGGGACTTTGAGGCCATTTGGTACTTTATTAAGTATCTCCTGATGTAAAGGAGATGTTTTGAGAAGTTTCATTAGATAAATTTGTGCTAGCATTTTCTTAATCTGCTAAATAATATCATAAGATTTATTAGGATAATTTGAAGGTTACTTATAAATATTCCCCTTTTAATTATTAGATGAAGTAGATAGGTCCTTGGGTGGTGCTTGAGGAACTATAATTTTACTACATCTAGTGGTAACCACATAGTTAGTAGTGGTCTAGTTAATTTATAATATGGTGGATGAAGGAAGAGTAGACTCTTGGGGGCTTAAAATTTTAATGGTGGTGACATAGTGGTATGGTATTTCATGGTATCTAGTGTGATTAGAAGAAGAGGCCTAAACCTGGTCTCTTTGTGGCTTCTTATTTCTTTGGTCATGCTTAGGAAGTAGGTCCTTATAAATGCTTAACTACTCATTTGTTGATTGATTTGAAGGATTATCCCCTTCTATTTAAATATCACCTATTTTAATTAGGTATTGAATGTAGTGATTTAATTTCATACATATTTATGTATCATGACCTTTAACCCTATGATATTTAAAAAAATCATCTTCATGATACCAATCTGGTTTAGGTTGTTGATCATCCATAGGTTTAATTTGAGGAAAGGTGACCATTTTAAGATCATTTCAATGGGTAATCCCAAGATAGTGAGTGGGCTTTTCCCTATTCAAGGCTTTGGCTTGCCTCATGGAACTTAGATGGAGGATACATTTTATTATTTTGTGGGGTTCTTCTTTTGAACTATTTGCACATGTTATTTGGAATCAGTAACCCCATCTCCTAAGAGTTTTTTTGAAGACTTTTGACTTTATTGAAAAGGATTTATCTTGATTTTGACTATGCTCATTTTAGTAGTATAATTTAATTATTCCTTTTTCAATAAGGGCCTTTTATATTTACATCCCTTTCTCAACTATTTCATCGATGGTTTTAACACATTGGAGTTTTAGCTAATATTTGAGCTCAACATTAACGTTATCAACAAAGATCTTGGCTAACTCCTTTTTGGTTACTGTACATTATAGGTGGTTTGATAGGCTTCTCCATCTTTATAAAAACTATACCAAACTTTCCATACTTCTCTATTTAGTGGTATAAAGGTCTATTATAGAGATATCATGTTTGATATTAAATGAAAAGTGTCTAGCAAATTATTCTATTAATTCCCCAAAGCTAGATATAGACCTCTTGGGTAGGTGCATGAACCATTCTAAATCTGGTCTCGTAAGGATTTTTGGGAAAAGTCTCAATAAATAAGCATCTTGATATGCTACTTCATGAAAAGAAACACAGAGATATTGTACATGATATTAAGGATCTCCTTTCCATCAATATTTTTTAAACTTAAGTAATTCAAAGTGTGGATGAAAATATATTTATAAGATACTCATGTCCAAGGGTGAAGACCAAAAATATTCATATTTGAATTTGAGAGCTTGTGAGTATGAGTCTGTTTATTGGAGGGTCTCCTTCATCACTTTGTACTCTTGTGGGAATGTGGGGTCCCTAAGAGGATTAGTGGTTTGATTTTGGCTTTTTTGGGGGATATGGGTAATTTGAGTGCTATGAGTGTTTTGAGTATTTGGGACATTTTGGGTGTTTTGGGTGTCTTGTACGTTTTGGGTGTTATGGACATTTTTACAGGGGGATGAAGGACATTGATTTTGTGCCTAAATTAAAAGGTTTATTTATTATGTTAGTTGGTCTAATCAGTCATCTAAGACATCTTGCCTCTTATTAGCCTTAATATGATTATTTTAGAGGGATGATGGGTGTTATTTTTTTGTAAATACATGGTCCACACATCCCTCTTCTTTGTTTACTCAAATTTTATGTACATTTTTACATGTTGTATTAGGACAGGTGGGATGATATACTATATTTTATAGGAGGATTTGGTCAAAAGTTGAGTGTAGTGTTCCCCTTATTTCAATGGCATGGGCTAAAACATGATCATTGTTTTCATATAGATATTGGTCAATTAAGTTCCTAACCTCATCATTATTGAGGGGATTAAACCATTCATCCTCTTCTCTAGGCATATGTATATCACTATGGGTATCATCATAATCTCAAGTTAGATGTTTTAGGTTCCCCATTGGATCATTGTTTTGGTAGGAAGCTTGTCTGATTCTATGTTGGAAATAGGTTTGAATCACCGTTTTGAAAGAGAGATGTGATGAGGTGTGATGGATGATGTGGAAGTACTCAAATGTTATTTCCATCTAGAGACCAAATCTACTAGTGGTCAAGAAGAGTGATGTGATAATAAAAAAGAATGTAAGAGACCAATGTAGCAAGGATAAAAGAGATTGATCAGACTAAATACCTTGTTCACTAGAAAAGGGATAATTTGATGGGTACTAGGTGAAGAAGGCATTTTATAGGGATTAGTGATGGGTTTAAGATTAGAATATTAATAAGACTATGTATGTATATAATGCCTAGTCTAGGTGACAATAAGGATGGGTGACCACTAGAACTTGATTTAAAAATGAAATATTATATTCAAGGGTGATGTGAGATATATGGGAGATGGAAGATATATGATATAAGATATAAATTTATAGGATGGGTATTAAGAGGATGGAAAAGATGATATGTATGTGATATTATGTTAGAAGATATATGATAGACAATAAAGATTATAAAAGCTACCTAGAATATACAATGGGTATTGTTGGGTATACAAGGTATGGAAGATATAAAATGCATACAAGATTTATGTTAGATATTATATGATGTATGGGATAATAGTAGAAAATGTGGGATGGGTGATCAATACAAAATGGGTAAATGATATAGGGTAGATAGAGACTATGATGTGGATAAGTTTTAGATAGATATAAATGAAGATTAGGATGAGATGAGAATGAGATGATGAGGTGAGGATGAGTGTTAACCTAGAGGTATCTATGGTGTCACATATAAAATAGGGTATGGTCTACTTGGCTTGAAAACAATATGGGTCTAACATAACACTCAATCAACACACTAAATTATAAATCCTAAATTAGTAATCTATAAAAGGGTGTGTAACTTGAAAATCACATCATATAATGGATTCATGGGTGAGGATATATATTGATGACCCATTATATAATCAACTGAACCCTCTTGACCTTGTTTGCATGTAACAACTACTTAGGAGTTGATCCTACCTCCTACAGTGAGGTGCATGTTACAATATAAGGATCCTAATCTAGGTATACATAAGGGTGTATAGGTGTATACCCTATATACATGAAGGTACTATGGGGCCAAAGTATATATAGGATGTTGTCTAACCACCCTTTGTATTAGAGCTTAACTACCCCTCACTCTATGGAACCCTTTATGGACAATTATGCTTATATGCCAAATGATAGGTCTCTTGATTTTTAGACTCCATAAAAATAGGGAGTTTGGTTAGTGCATAGTGATGAAATATATGTCACCAACCCTATTTTATAAGACTATCCATGGGGATGAATTCCACATCACATTCTATGCTAGACTTAAGGTGGGATAAATAACATGCAAACATAACATGATTAATTTACCAATTAATTACCTATGTGTGAGAGGCACAAGTATATAAAATTAATTGACAAGTGAATATATACATAAGAATAACCACACACATAATAAATTATATCAAAAATATAATATAAATGTTTTGGCACCCCTCCTCCATTCACCATGGTCAAAAACAAAATGGGGTGCTTTAGTCTTGAAGGGTCCTATACCAAAAGGTGTTAGTAGTTTAAATTTTTACAAAAATTTAACTCCTTACAGAATCATAAATACACAATGAAATATCATAACTAGAGAGCACAAAATCATAACTACAAAACAAAATTGTAGATTTTGATTTGTAGTCTTGTAAAAGTCAACTAACTATGATGGTTAACCTATAAAATCATGATATTTAGACAAAAACATAATTTAATAGAACAAAATAGTAACTTACAAAAATTCTTAATCTATTATTTCATAAAAATTGGAATAATTATAAAATATATTTAAGATACATGGATATTAATGAGATAAATCCTTTAGGAAATTATAAAATAGATAGATTAATCAAAAAAAATTCCTTTGTTAAGTATAATAGTTAAAGACCCCTAAATAAATTTTCTCAAAAGGATTTATGCCTAGTATATGGACAAAATGATAATGCTATTACATAGATATGATGATAATGTTTAAACACTATTGAATTTTATGCTTAGCTAAACATATGACCTAGACTAACCTATTACATATCTAACCACAAAATCATAACTAAAATCTACAAAATTGCTACTTGTAGGTCAAAGTAGTTTGAGACTTGCAATTTTTTTTTAGTAAGGGTTAAAACAAGTTTATGGTGAGGTTATTGCTATTTTCCTTAATCTTTCATTGCCACTATTAATCCTCAACATAGAAAAAAATCTTGTGAGTATTCCCTGTTAGTAGATAGTTAAGGCAAAAGTTACTATATTCAAAATGGATAAGGGTATAAAAGAGGCAAACTTATCCTAAAAATCCTTATAACTACTTACAAGAGCTGAGAACCCTTTGTCTACAAATTAGAAAATTGATAAGTCAAGGATTTAAAAATTTAGTGGAGAAGGGAAAAAACACAACTCTTGATGGTAAAACTATAATTACCAGAGTAAAACCGTTGATGGTAAAGTCATGATATTGTGAGTTATGATTGAAGAGGTAAAGGCTAGAATACTCCTCTTTACTGCCCACTAGAAACAAAAATTTTTTCCCAAAAAACACAAATAAACCACAAATATCTTATATAGAGATTTAATGATAGATAATAAATAGGTATGTTAGTGTAAATCTAAAGTTTGACAAAACTATGAGTCAACCTACAAGATCACTATTACCAAGACAAAAAATTTGAGACTTTGTGTCTTATACACCAACAACTAGGTACCAAATTAGTCTCTTCTTACCCTACACATAAAAAATATAAAAATTCTAGACAAACCAAGAGAAAAAAAAACATCATACAAAGGAGTGTTAGAGAATTGTCAATGATGTCATGGAAGTGTTTAGGTGAGTGGATGAAGTGCCTTGATAGTCTAAGTAACAATGATAAAATGTGCAATGTGCTTGTCCTAGTATGCTTAAAGGTGGCTTGGATTATCTTATGTTTTGTCATGGTTAGAGATGATTAGGGATGAGTCTAAAGTATTGAGCATGTGAAAGGGGTCCTATAAGAGGTTTTATATACTTTGAGTGCTTATTTGTATGATTGGATTTCATTTGGTTGATCATTATTTTCATCTAGACATTTTGGGTCTAGTGGCAAAAAATTTGAGTAGGTAGTTTGTTGACATAATAATTACCATGTGTGGATGAGTCAAGGGGATTTAATCATATGGTTATGATCACATTAGTCCCTATTTACTATGTGATAAATCTCAAGACATGTAATGAAGCACAATCAAAGATATGTGGGTTCAAATTTAGGCTCTCAGACATTTTGATAGTGTTTCCTATGTTCAAATAGAGTTGAGTAAGCATGTTGATGATGTCATCATTCACATGCATGGAGGTGTCAAGAAGAAATGGTGACATGGGTTTATTCAATATTGTGTCAAGTTGTTATGCCCTAAATTTTAGGTCATGAAATGAAGCATGACAAAATATATACAAGAGTAAAGATGGGATCCCAAGTATTTTGATAGTGTTTTTCCATACTTAGCCAAATTTTCATGTGGTAAGAAAAGCTGATTATGCATTTTGATGTAGTCATATTTCACATGTGTGGTAGTTTCAAGATAATTTGATCATGTGGGTTTATTTAGTGTTGTGCCTAGTTGATATGTGCTAAATTTTAAGTCATGCAATGAAGCACAAAAAAAGATATGCATGCTTAATTTGGCCTCCTAGGTCATTTTTGGCATAGTTTCCTTTATGGTAGAAAAATCTATGTGAGAATATTAATTCCATTATATCTCTCACGCATGAGGGTTTCAAGAGTAGATTGACATATGGTTAGATTCTCTTATGTGAAGATATCATATGGTCCATGTTTTAGATCATGTGCTTCAGTGAAGCAAAAGATATGAAGGTGAAAACTTGACCTTATAGATAGATTGCAAAGGTTCTTAGACTTAGTCAAATGTACACAAGGTAAATTTTGAGCAACCCTTGAGGAGATCGATGGAGTGCATTTATTCCAAGATGTTTGGAAGTAGTGATACGAGGAAAAGTGTTTGAAGTATAAAATTAAGAAGAGATAAAGATTGAGATTATTCCAAGATCTAATGGTGAGCAGATGTTTGTATATTAATAGATCAATGTTGCATATTGAGTGAGATGATTTCAAGGTGTTCAATGTTTAACATAGATAAAGCCAAGTTATATACAAGATATTAACAGAGTACATTAAGTCAAATAGTCAAGATGAAAATCTAATGATGAGCAATGAAAGGTAAAACCCAAGCTATGTATAATAAGATTGATGGTGCACCATTGATCTAAGCAATGAGAACATGAGATGATAGCAGAGTTTTTAAGGTTGAACTATGATCATTTTCATTTGAATATTTGAATTTTTCAAAGGGAAATACCAATTCTCTATATTTTATTCATAAATTTTAATCTAGGATGAATTTTCTCATGGCGTAAAAAGAAAAGTGGTAAAGGACTCCAAGGAACATCTATAAATATATATTTGAAGGTCTGAAAGTGTGTACAATAAAATTTCTAAAGGTCCAAAGTTTACTATTTTTTATTGTGTTTTACAAGTGACCTGAGAAGGATGTTCGACCATGGTTTGTTGTTATTTGGATGTCTCATGATGAATTAGCTATTAGAACATGTTTTAAACTCCATGAAGACCATATGTGTGCATTATGAGGGTTTGGGAAATTGATATTATGTATGAAAAAGTCTTAATAAGTTGATTGTGTTTTTTTTCATAATGTTCCTATGCACGAGGTTAGTGTTTGATTTGTTTGAGCATACACAAAAGTGAGAAGAGTTGATTGTGATAATCTGAGGATGTAAAAATGGAGATAAGGAGTGGACCCATGTATTTTATAGTGGTATTGTTTTTTTTTACTTGATGAAGTGATAAATGGATGAATATGTGTTCATGAGACCTATAAAAGTTATAAGAGCATATTTGAAAGTTGTAACTGATTAAGAGTGACCCACAGATGTTATGGCCAACCTATGAAGATTATATTGAGTTATGTATTCATATGATAGATATATTAAGGATTAAGGCATTCCTAATGGCCAAACAAGATAGTGATGATCATGATCACTCTACAAATAATGAAACCAAATGTGTTGGTTTCTAGACTTTGATGTAGAGGTGTGTATATGTGAGAGTTATGGAGTGAAAGAGAGGTAGAGTGGCCATTAGATGAGCTGATGAGTAGATTAGATTGAGGAATACATGTATAAATTTTAGATCATAATTATGATGGTAGAATAAGTGCTCTTTCAGGTTAAGGATGCAAAAATAGGTCTAGGGTGATCTAAAAGGTAGCTTTGGATGCATTGAGTGTCAAAAGTTGAAGGAAAATGATATAATTTGTATCTCTATTAGATTGATAGGCAATAAATGCTTAGAAGATGTGTTAATAAGTGTTGTTGTGGTAAATCATCATATAAGGGGTTACATCCTCCTTTTAAGGTGAAACTTGCTAAAGGTATAGTAATTGTGACACCTTGGCTAGATAGGTGTAGTATCTACTTATGGGATTTTAGTCTCCCTAAAATAAGGGATGGTAATTCCTTGATTAGTTCTAGCTAGTATAAATTAGTTCTTATTATTATACGATAGTATTCCAATTACAAGTTATAGTGTGTTTTTCCCCCAAGAGGGTTTCCCACATATGTCATGTGTTATGTGCTTCATCTTGCATTATCTCTCTTATTAATTGCTATGAATGATGTGTATACTTCATGAATGCTTGTGGTAATTTATCAAGATTTTTAAAGGATTAAACTTGAAGTTGGATTTTTTGTCTCACTGATTAACCCCCCTCTTAGTTATTGTATCTCTAACAAGGAGGTTCAAAAATGACATAATATAGATATGATCCTAACCACTAATTCTCACAAAACCATAACTTTGACCTAGAAGACTATAGTTAGTAGGGTAAAATTGTAACTATAAAAATTTTGATTTTGTCAAAAGCCGAAAACCTACAAAAAACCTTCACTATTAGTGGTTAATTGACAAGATCACAAATATACCTATAATATCACAACTACAATATCCTTAATACCAATTCAAAACTATAATTTGCCTATGCATGATAAAAATTCAATCTTCAATTAATGTCTAGTTCATCCTAAAAGCATCCAAATCACTTATATTAAGCTTATAAGGTTAGTTAAGGGATTAATCTCCCACTATGGTCACTAAAATGTAGTGTAAATTTTATATTAAACTCTTATTACTAATTTTAGTAATAAAAAACTAAAATCTAAACACATAAATAAGAGTGGAAAAAAGAGATAATAAACTCAATAAAAATGTTTTTACCATCACTTTACCTCTTCATATCTCCTCTCCAAGATTTTCAAATGGATGTTTGATGCAAAAATTTAAGGATTTTAGATTGCTTGCTTGATGGTGATAATGTCTTCCAATGGGTGAGTGTGCTTGATAATGGCAATAGGATAGCAAGTAGGCTTCAAGAATTTTAGTTAATTTGAGGGAGGGAGTGAGCTTGGTTATATAGGCATGGAGGGAGAAATGAATATCTTAAAATTCAAATTTGAGCCATTGAGATCAATGGCTATGGATTTTTCATGGAATTTTTAGTTCCATAAATATCTCTAGAATAAAAAATTCTAGAAGAAGAGGGATAAAATGGAGAAGATTTATAGAATCCTCCAATTCTATAAAATATTCTATTAGGGTTTAGGGGTTTAGGAGAGACTATAATAAGGTCATATTTGGGTATGTATATTATTTTGTATTTTTAAATTGGCTAGTGGATTAGAAGAGTAGGTTAATGGGTAAATAGGTTTTGTTAGGGTTTTAATGAAGAGATTAATTGGTTTTTGGATGAGGTAAGGTTTTTAAGATGTAAGAATGGGATGTGTGATAATGGGATGTTAGTTAAATTAGCTATGAAATGTAGTTATATATTAAATTATCAAAAAATAGTGTAATTATTTGAATTAGTGGGGTGAGCATATTTTAATGCATATAGGGACAACTACTTCAGGGTTCCTATGGTACTTTTCACAATGATTTTTAGGTATTATTCCCAAGTAATTCATTTTATAACTCAAATTTTCACAATTGAGAGGGTGTTTCAATCCCTCTCACTTGAGTTATATAATGGGATTGGTACTAGGTTATGTGTGACCTTTAAGTGGAATAAACCTATACATTATAGGATTAGCTCCCCTTGATGTATCAATTAGACTCCACTACTAACTTGTAAAGGAAAATGGAGAGGAATAACATGAATGAAAAATAACTTAAGGGGTGATTCACCAAATCAATTGATCAATACCAACTAGATGCATGTGGGCATATAGACCATGAGAGTAACCTAAATGCACAATACTCTTAATATAAATACCTCACATCAAAATTTCAATGTGGAGGTAATGATAGATCCTTTGGATAGGAGGACTAATCAAGAGGTCTATAATGACACTAATGAGTAGGAAAAATCACTCAAAACTTACACTTCACTTAAACACATGACATGACCTTCAAAAGGAGCTTTCAAACCACATATAGGTGTTAGGATATGACAACATGTCAAATAAGACCAAGAAAATCACTAAACAAGATCAACTATCCATGAATACACCTGAAGTATAGTAAAATAAAGATATAAAACTAGTATTCTTTATTAATCCAAGGTATAAAAATGAGTAGGGACTCGCCATACTCAGGTGGAGGATCCTTACAAAGCCAAACAAGGCTGAATATATAGAAGAGAATGAGAGAGAGTGAGTAAGATAATGTTTGAGATACTTATGACAAGTGTGATATCAAAAGGATAAAGTTACAAGCAAGAGGGATGCGAAAATAAGAAATTATGAAGTACTTTATCAACATGTGTGTGATTTTAACTGATCTTATCTTCATCAATATGACATATAATAACTCTTAGTCTTCTTAGGTGTCTCATAAATCCATTCATTGAATTACCAATATTTTTTTAGAAAGAGTTACATGTATATGTATTTACATGTGTCATTTTGGTTATAATTTAGGACATTACATGCCACTCTTTTAAATTTCTTGTAAACTTCTTTTATCCTCAAAAACTCATAAGCTTTACTAGCTATCTTTAGCCCAAATGCTTCAAATATTTATTTTATCTTCATGAATTCAACCTTTCCCCATGAAATACATATCTATACCTTAGAAAACTTGTATCAACCCATTTGGGTTATTCAAACACACTATATCACTCTATTTCACATCTAAGGCTCATTCTTGTCTTCAATTCCTTATATCCCTCAAAACATACAAATCTCCTTGTATAGAACATTCTATTTATGATCCTATAAAATCAAGCATATTTTTTATCACCCATTTGTATCTTCCTACTTTATTTAAAATTTCATGACCAAACACCAAATTCAAGAGTAATTGATCCACCTATTTATATTTTCTATTAGACCTCAATCAGGTCTCTAGGCCTAAGAAGTAGAGATCTAGCCCCACACATCCATAAAATGTGTGAAACTCCAATAAAATGCTTTATTAACTTTTAGGATATCCTAATAAATATCCATTTCAAATTTTAGGGTTTTAACATTGTGTAGATGGGTAAACCCATAAATGGTTAAAACCCTAGTCTAAGTGTATGCTTATGCCCAAGAGGTAACTAGAGTGATTATTCAAGGATTTAATAGGTTAAAATTACTTATTATGGTGTGGTAAGGCCTTTAAAATCATAATACAACTCAATACATTGAATGTAATCTCTCCAAGAGCACAAATATACTCAACTCTTCCTCTTCTTTACTTGATTGGGAATAAATGGTGTGTACAGGACTATGACAACACACTTAGAGGTTTAACTAATATTTAGGTTCCACAAGATTCCTATAGACTCTCAAATATATTACCTTCATCTACTAATAACCTTCTAACAACATCACCATCCTTGAACTTCCTTCCTTGGATAAAAGTCCTTATTCACTCTCATACATGACTGTAACCAAACAAATAGGGTATAGGTAGAATTATGAAATTTTATATTTGGAATTTTATGGACAATTTTTATATAAAAACAATAATCCTTGAACTTATATTATTACCTATTCATGCTTGCAAAACTTGTCTACCTAATTTGAGAGCTTACCACTACCTTTCACACTCCCAAATAAGCCTACAATTGAATTTTTAGGCATACTATATACATTGTGCCCTTCAAACGTGTTATAGTTATACTATATAAAATATAAAAAATAGGTATGGTGAATATTAAATCAATTACAAGGTCAATCTAGGAATTTTGAGGCACGTAGAGGCTCCATTCCTCCCATCAGGTCATTTCTAGACTTTTTGGTAGCTTAAGACTAATTTATCATATTAATGATGACTCATAAAGCCTAGGGCCCTAATCAATGATATAACTACACAAATTAAAATTAGATAATGGTACCTAAAACTTCATAATAGATTTATATTTCATGTAACTCCTTTATATAA
This sequence comes from Torreya grandis, assembly GCA_037957365.1. Taxonomy (NCBI): domain Eukaryota; kingdom Viridiplantae; phylum Streptophyta; class Pinopsida; order Cupressales; family Taxaceae; genus Torreya; species Torreya grandis. The sequence continues at coordinate 152,878 of JARHVA010006374.1, read as the reverse complement.
TTATGAGCAAGACAAGATGCCTCTCAGCTAGGCATACTATGTTTAGTAAGCTCAAGAGAGAGTTTTAGGGTTGAAAATGTTATCTTTGTGTTTCATTCAATTTATATATGGTATATTTAGTTCTATATCACCATTTAAAATGTCTTATGTTATTTTCCATTTGGAATTTACCTCCTAAAATTCTTACAACTTGTTTTCATGCTAAGAAGGTTTGTAATCCAATTAATAAATTTTACGCTAGAGTCATGTTCCTTGACACTTGACTCTAGTATAGGTATTTTCATCACTGAACTGACCTTAAACATGGTCCATCAATTCCTCACAATATTATAAACCGGAAATTCCATGAAATATTGCATATTGACTTTACACATTTGAAGACAAACTTAAAATTTCCCATTAGGCTTGTAGGTGCTTAAGACTATATGACTATAGCCTTTAACATGGATTTATTAGAGTTCAATAGTGAGTTTACAACTCAATATTATCCATTTATTAAACTTAAACACATACACACACTTATTTCCCATAGTTTCCACATTTAATTCAGCCCTTGAACCTCATCTCCTAATACAAAATTCATTGCATTTCATATGAAAAAGAGACCTATAGGTGTAAATTTTCATTGAATTAAATATTTTATGATACACATTTTAATAATATTCACCATAATAATACTTATGCATTCCCTAAAAATAATTTAATGAGGTTATGACCCTCATACATAATTGATAATGCAAGGTTGGACCCTTTTCAATTCACTTTTGTGCAGATGAACTTATATTCAGTCACAAGCCTAAGACCATTGTATGTCACTTGGATAAGCTAGTAATGAAATGATAGGTCATGTTTTAAGGTTAATAAAAGTATCATATAAAATTTAATTTCATATGAAACCACCTCACCTCATTGGTATTATGATGTTTTTAACCAAGACCATGTTGATTTCCCACTTGCAGGCTACCAGTCTTTTGGTGAATCATGACATGACTTATTTTGCATTTTTGAGTTATAATTATGCATTAAATATATAAAATTTGTTTTATAGTGACAATATATTTTACCTCAACCAATTATAATTCTTTTCACATAATGTAAGACTCCTATGTTGCTCGGGTTCTACCTATTACCTTGATCAATGATGAACACTTATGAGAAGTTGCTAGTTACTAGCCTATTGGGAAGATTTTGGTGTGGAATAGGCATGGATAAATCTTTATTATACATATATAATTTTAAATGGAGTAAAAATATTATCTGGGATCCTCATCAACATACCTCTATTGTATAAAAAACCCCAAAACATAAAGAGACCATGATCTTCAACTTACAAAATATGCAAAAGTGGGGTTTTCCTATCCTCTTGAGATCAGATGTACCAAGTGAGGTCTAGATAATCATGAATGAATATTTTTTATACAACCTATATCATATATTATTTATCTTATTCTTGTAACATGATTCAAACTACCATTTCAAGGATAAAACTAAGCATATGGGATATATGTAGGGTTTTAGACCACCTCATGGTCTTAGTGATTATTCATAAATGAGGGAAAAAATATAATAAATATGACCATTTATTTGAAGTAAATTAAGACCTATTATTATATTAAAAGACTCAGGTCCCCACTCTCTCTCCTATATATGGAATGAGCAAACCAAAACTACCCTTGCAAGCCTCCTAAGGAACTCGATGGAGATTTTAATGTAAATTTTCAATTATTTAGATTTGTGCAAAATTTTTAATCATAAAATAAATCTAAGGAATGTTAAAAGACACATATACATGAATTTACACATGAATATTGATCCTTTCTATCCATACAAGTGATTGAAAATTCACTCCTTAGAGTGATTCATCCTCTTTTATATGTTAAACTATAAGAATTCATGACTCTGACCAACTATTGACATCATCCACATTATACATTTTTTTCATAAAATTGAAAAGTGTAATTACACATATATTCCATATTTTTTATATTTGGAATTGACTTGAAAATACTAGACATATTTTATATTTGACCATATGCACCTTTCCTTTACATTACATTTACCTTAAACTTTACCAAACAACCTTAACTTGTCCAAACATGCATATAATGTTCATGCAAGTTGGTAAAAGGGTGGGATGAATTGATATATAATATGAAAATTTGACACATTTTAAATAAACTTGACATATAATGGTATGGTTCAAAAAGCATTAGACTAAGAAAGATCATTATCTTAATTCTGTCAAAACTACCTTAAAGTTTGATAAACATGACATGCAAATAAAATTTCAAGGTGGTCAATCAAGTTGTAGGTTTGATTGACCAATTTTGTGTAATCCTATCTAATGGTATACAAAATTTGGATAACACTTCCCATAGTTATGTGGAGGGGTATTTACCCTTATCTAAACTTGCAATGAATATGTAGAAAATAGAGGTAATGAAAAATATTTTTGTAAGTCGAACAACACTTAGAAAGCCACTTTTGGAAAATAAAATATCCAAAATCTACCCACAAGGTGATAAAGTGATATATACTAGATTTTAGGATTGTTCTACATATATTTATGAATTACTTAAAATAAATTAACAATGAAAGGAACTTTAGAAAATAACCCAAAATAACCTTTAGATCATATACCACTTCGAGGGGGAAACCTTCTTTGAGCAAAATCAATACAATAATATTCATGGATGCCTTCATTGGGACTAAACACTTACTTAAATACTAAATTGATTATAAAAACTACCACTTCCCATGTATATAGGATAATTCAAATATGCTCAAGAGATTACTTAGAAATCATATGCATCCATAGTGATAAATACAGTAATAATTCAAAGAGAAGAGTAAGACACATGTTACTAACAAGGGATTGATGGTCCCTCCTTAACTAAAAATACAAATTGGGATTACAAAACTATCCCATGTCATTCAAATGGTGTGGACAACCACAACATACCATTATTCATAATGATCAGTCAGGATGACTGATTAGGTAATCTCATTGATGATCATGATGATGAGACTACACAGTCCCATAACTAACTAAAGTTTAGGAAAAATACATGTGGTTTGACCCTGACCCATTCCCTTTATGATTTATTTCATAAATAAAATTTTAAATAAATAAACACACATTCACATGCTCACACCTCCCTACACCCACACCCACATCCCCCTACAAATAGATACACACACACATATACATATACATATACATATACATATATGATAAATAATGTACATATGTAAAATTATATATACAAAAAGTCATAAGATATAATTTTTATTATATATATTATTATAATATGTGTGTGTGTCCTTATGAAAGTTCTATCTTCTTCACAAGTTTGACCCAAACCTATAAAAAAAACCAATATGAAACATAGGAGTTAGAAAATGATTTTATTCACCCATAAGGATTATTAGGGTTTTATTAGTGGTTATCTCAAACTAATGGTCTATATTTACTTTTTCTAAATGTGGATAGTGTCTATATATTTTAGGAGGAAATTGTTTTTTGGCTTATGCTTACTTTTTATATTTTATTAATAAGTTACTGAGATGATTATTTTTCCTTAAAAATAATTTAAGAGTAACCCTTTTTAATTGATTCATGATTTATGTTATGAGTGCATAATTTATAAATAAGTGTTAGTTTTTTTTGTGTAGGTGTATTTAAGAATAATGATAATGATAAAATTAAAATTATGTTTTTCCTTAGAGATTGTGATTAATTTATTTTAACATTGGGCCATACAAAACTTATAAGTTAATATTATGTGTACCAAGGAATTTTGATCCTAAGAAATATTGTAATATTTGAGGGGTGAAGTGTTGGCATAATTTAAATATTATTACAAATAAAAAAATTATAGTCACCAAAAAAATCACATTAATTTAGTGACATTTAAGGAGATTAATTTAAAGGCATGACATCTTGGTATTAGAGCCCATATTTTAACACCAAGAGATTTTTGGATATTTAAAGCTAGATTCCCTTCCAGAAATATGTAAACCCATCCTATACTTGTGTAGGATGACATGATATAGATGTGATGTTTGAGATAGGAGTGATCATGCCCCATTGGTGGAGTGAAAACATGCATAATAAAATTTTAGACCACAAATTTTATATGCCCTATAATAGATGATGGGAGTACTACATAAGATATTACATGATATAAAATAGAAGTCACAAAGACATTCTACAACACATTAATAGGGGGATTCACAACATCAAGAGAGGTCTTGTATCCATTATTAATTTTTGTATGTATTAATGGTATAGGTCTTGTATCATTTTCCAACAATAAGTGGTGAGATATGCATCACCACACATAGAGAGGTAGGATTATCATCACCCACATGGAGAAACGTAGGTCCCATCATTTGTGTCATTTTTGAGGCTCAAACCATTGATTTTTGGTGTATATATAAATTTATTTAGTGTAGATGCTAGGTTGATGATATTGGATAATTATTTTTGTATCCTTTTATATGAGACCAATATTTAAAAAAAAATTGATATACTCCTAATGTGATATTCAACTTGTATTTAGTGGAGGAATGAGTAGTGAAAGTTATATTTTTATATAAATATGGCTACTTGTGATCTCTTTAAGAAGTGGTTTATGGATCATTATATATTATATATTTTTTTACAAAGGAGGATCAAGAAGTTATAAAATCTTATTCAGGGTAGTATTAAAATGGCCTAGTATGAGAGTCAATATTTATACATGTTACAATATGTTAACCATATCTAGGATTATAAGTTACAAGTGAGCATGTTTATCAAGGGTTTGAATGTAGACATAGTTTGATATATTCACCTTTTATCTCATTATATCTTAGATTGCATATTGGAAAATACATATATGGTAGAAGAAAATAGAAGCAAGACTCAGGAGGCTAGAGAGTGATTACAAGGAAATATAAAGGGCCATTAGGTTTATAGGTCACAAGACACACAACCTCTACCTACAAGTGGTTATCGACATGCTTAATATACCAAAACATCTCCTTAACATCCAAAATAGTAGACATGATAAAAATGCCAACATAATCTATAGGATTCATATAGAGATAAAGGGTGAGATTTATAGTGGTTGAATAAGAATATGAGGATGAATAGATAAAAATATTTCATAGATTAGAATTAATAGTGTACATGACTATGGGATATAAATTCTACATGTTTAGTTTTTTAGAGGATAGGAGGATCCTATTTGGGTCATGACTATATATGTGGTTCATGTTTTGTTTTTAGAGCCTCAAATTATTATTCTCATCATTAAACATAGGGGTATATTGTAATTGAGTGAAAAAATAAACCCATTTCACAAAATGTGTTTGGTGATGTGGGTCACACCCATTACATGTGTGTAGTGTTGGAAAACTATCAAGGTGAGAACAAAGTGATAATTATTAAGAATAAATGTAATATTAAATATTTTTTGGTATAAAAATTATTTAATATAGAGTTTTAGATTATTTTATTACACCACTTGTAGTATATGAGTATAGTTTGTTGGAATATAGTTAGTAAATAATTGAGAAGTTAAGTTATAAATTGATTCCAAGATGACAATTGATTCTCTTTTTATTGGATGTGTAATAGAATTGAAAATTTTATGACTTATTTAATCTTACATTTAATACCCTTAGGGTCATATGAGGTTGTGTTAGGTATGGATTGGATTAAAGCACATAAAGATAAATTTGATTATTACAACAATATTATCAAGTGTTATGATGATATTCAAAGTTAGGTACTCATTTTAGGAGTTTAGAGGCATTTACCCCTTTTCATGATTTCCTTCATGAATTTTAGGTGGATTGAATATAAGGGATATTAGATGTAATCCATCACCATTAGTGAAAGATAAGAGGATGATACAATGGATCCAAAATTTTATTATCATCCTATTCTAAAAGAGTTTTCCTTCTTTTCCATCTAATTTTTATAGATTACCACCTCCTTAGGAGATAGATTTTGGGATTTATATTTTACCATGGGTAGAGCCTATCTCTAGGTTTTCATATAGAGTGATAACACCTAATATATATGAATTCAATATTTATCTATAGGAGGTCCTTAATAAAGGACTCATTATCCTTATTTATTCACCATGTAGAAAAGCTATCATATTTATTAGTAAAATTTATGGTTTTCTTTGTTTGTGCATAGACCATGGAAAATAAATAAGGTAACAATCAAGAATCATCACCTGCTCTAAAGGATTGATGATATATTTGACTAGATATATGGAGCTAGGGTAATATTTAATATTTATATCAAGTTATGTATAAAATATTTATAAATTATATAGAGCCTCAATCTTTTACACTTGGTAAATAAATACTTTGGTTGTTCTTATCAATTATAGACCTTTTCCCATTACTATAAGGCTTGAATTTGCTATCTCTACGTGCCTATTGATTATCTATTAGTTTGGATAATGTTATTCTAGTGACTCAAACCTTATATCATGCTCATGATGTTATAAACATACTTATCTTATATATCTACAGGTTTTAGACTTGTACCTATTTTTCAGCTACTTGGACACTTACGTCTTAGTTAAATTCCTACATCGACACTAGGGTCTTGTTGCAATACAATTGGCCAATGCTCTAAATTCATCTAATTTTAAAATGAAACATATACCTATGGTTATCCTAAGTTATTTAACATGAGATATATCCAAAAGGGATATATATATATATATATATATATATGATCAACCCTTATTCATTCCTCACCTATCACAAATCAAATAACTCAAAATGAAACTTAACAAAACCATTCAATAAATAATTAAAGTGAGTTAAGATTGATTATTTTATATTATTTCCATATCAGTCATAAGCAAAAATCCATCTATAGCTTTGAATTAACTAATGGAGAAGTCCATGAGCCATATTTGTCAAGTTACAATCTAAGTCACTATTTTACTTGATTACCATATATTTCATCCTCATAGACACATGAGACCACATGAAGGGGATAACTACATGTGTCTAAGGTTCTCTTAAAATTAGTGGCTATGTAGGTATCACCCAGTGATAGAGGGATCCTTGGGGTTATCTCAACACCATGATCCCACTAGCACATTTTTACCATAGTCACCATGAATATGAATAAGTAGGTTTTCACTATTTCACAAGGATTGATAGTTTATGATCCATATCTAAGAACACTAAAGTGAAAATGACAAAAAACCCAAAACATTATAGATGGTCATATATAGATCGAATAGATATTCTATACTAGACACCTACATCTAGGTTAGATAGAAGTATCAACACAACTATCTAAGGTTGATGCAAGTGTCTGAGGTCATAGAGTTCAAATTTAAAAAATCTAATAATTGATACAAAATCCATATCTAGACTATTTCTAACTTGTTCTATATTAGATTATAATATGCACAATAATCTAGTTAAGTATCATTGTTTTCTAGTTATTTTAATGTCAATTATTGGTTGCACTTACTATTTTATCATGTATTAGTATTTAAATTCATAATGTTTTTTTTTATCTAATTTATAAATTAATTGGCCTACTATAAAGATAATTTATCACCCTTGTGACCTAGGCTATATATACCCCTTTAACATTAGATTCCTTAATCTGTATTTTAGGGTAAAATAATTGGTGAACCTAAACTCTAAATATTTCATTGAAAACCTATCTTGATATAGGTTTTTCAACCTCTTAGGGTTTTAGCTTGTGATGGATTTATAGATATGAAATGTTACCCTAGGGTTTTTATACAAATATGGTTATAAGGGTTTTATGTGCACATGATTAATATTTTTTCATCCTTGATTTTAATATTTTATACTCCAAACAAAACCATTTTAAAATTACTTAAGAGTTTATTTTACCTAGATTGACATACTTAAAAATCTCTTTTTATTTGCCAAAATTTGGTATGGATTTTTCAAGTTTTATAATTTACTATTTTTAGTAAATATTTACATAAAAGGATAATGGTGTATTTATTTTATAATTATTTTTTGGGTTTCATAAAAAATAATATTTTTATTCAAAACCACTTTTAGATGTCTAAAATAATTTCACATTGTATCAAAATTAATGATTCTTTATTTGGAATATTCTAGGGTTTTGTTTGTGAATCATACCACATTGTTTGGCCTATTTTTGATTCATAATATATCAAATTTCAAATTCCTCTAATATTTTTCATAGATATTTGATATATAAAAAACCCTTTTTTATTTCCAAATATGCTATGAATTTTTTTAAATTTAGCATTTTACTAAGTTTAGTAAATTTATACCTACATGCTATACATTATACTTTAGTTTCCTTATTATTTTAGGTTCATCTTATCTCCTATTTTTATGAAAAATCTATTTTATATTCTAAATTTTCTTATCCAAACACTTTATATTTATTTCTCTTTATTTGGCATATTGTGGTGATACTGACCTTTGGTTAATAAGGCTGCTTGTTCTGGATATAATTCTTTAGATCACAGGTTACAATCATGCTATGATTTTTAGCTGAGATTATTAATTTCTTGTGTTAAATACACCATTTTTATATTTTATTCCATATAATTTAAATATATCAACCTTGTCTACAAATAATATCACTCTCTAAGTCTCATTATCAAAACAATGCATAGGCTAGGGACTATATATTCCATATGCATCACTACCTCAAGTCCATAAACTAATTAAAATGGGGTAAATCATGTCAAATTATTATAATTTGTTTTATATGACTATAGTATTATAGGATTTATATCTTCTAATTTTACCATTTCACATTGCATATTTTTGTTAGTATTTTACCTAGAATTTCCTTTAAAGCCTCAGCTTGTCCATTTGCCTACAAGTGATACATAGTAATTTTATGATGTGATATCATAAAATATTCTATGAGAGTTTCCATTTTATTATTCATAAAGTGTGTCACCCTATTTATAACCAATTTTATTAGACATCCAAATATGGTAATAATATTATCATACAAAAACTTGGATGCATCCTTGGCATTACAACTTGGTGCAACCCATTTTATAAAGTATTATATAATAGTAATGATATAACTTGCATGAATAAACTTAATTTATGGGCCTATGGGTCCCATAAAATTAAAAACCCATTATTTAAAAGGTTATTCTATGAGTGCTGGGTTCAAAATTAGCTCATCCCTCTTGTTTGATTTACCCATCCATTATATTATAATGTTTTGTAACTCAATGTGCATCATGGAATAAATTATCCCACCATATAACACTTTTTAATATATTATTATTAGTGGATTATCATGTGAAATTCTCTTCTATGATTCTTTTATGTGATTCTTCAAGAAGTTGGGGTCGTTCACACTCCAAAGCTACTAGTTTTAGTACCTCACATTTACCCATCTTATACAAAAATCCATTTATGAAAGTATATATAATAAATAATTTTATCAATTTATTTTTGTCTCAATACATATAGTTAACTTGAAATATTCCATGTTATAATTTTTTTTTTATGTTTTCCATGTTATTAGGGATCATAGATATTCTAAATATATGAGCATCTAGTGATTCATTTTGAAACTCTTTAAGCTCTTCCCCATTTTGTATCTTACTCAAATGGATAGGTACCACATCCTTTCATCCAAGTTTAACATTTATCTTGGATTTAAATTCTTGGAATAACATTATCCACTAAGAGATCCTTCCACCCAATATAGGTTTTTTAAAAGAAGATAATGCATGAACTTATATACTATGAACACCATTGATAGCACTTCCCTTTATTTCATAGTACAATTTTTATCTACAACTAAGAGATTTCTACTGGTAAACTGGATAGGATTATCTAATATATTATCTCATAATTATGGTAATATAGATCCCACTATAATACATGAGCATCTACATAAACATGAAAAGGCCTAGTCCAATTAGGGAAAATTAGTATGGCCATTGTAACTAACAATTAATTTAATTCCATATATGTTTCTTAACACTCTTTTATCCATTATAATGTCATATCCTTGGGAAATAATTTATCTAAGGGCATAAATATAGCTTTGTATCCTTTAATAGATATTTTTTAATATTATGTATGTACCAAAAATGCTTCCACTTATGTATAAGTAATCAGAGGTGGCATTCTTTCTATTACAATGATTTTGGCTTGATCAACTAAAATTACTTCAATACAAACTACATGGCCCAAAAAAAATTGAATGGTGTGAAAAATAATATTTTTTAAAGTTTAAAATAATGTGTAGACATCTACAATGTTCTAACATTAGTTACAATTTGCACAAGTGATATTTGAACATGGAAAATATAACCCAATCATATATATGAATTTATATAATGTCATGAATAAATCATTTAAAAGTAGTTAATATAGCCCTATAAAATATAGATGGATCATTATTTAGACCAAATGGAATTACCTTACATGCAAAATATCCCTATTTAATTGCAAATGTTTTATTGGCCTAATCATGCTCTATGATTATAATTTGATTATAGCCACTAAATAAATCTATAAAAAATATACTTCATGTCCTAAAAATAATTTCATAAACTCATTGGTGAAAGGTATCGTAAATGGGTAATTAATGCAAATGTCATTCAACAAATGGTAATCTCCACATACCCTGATATTGATTGAATTTTTAAGTTATATAACCATGTAACTAACCCAATCTCCTTTTTTAACAAGATGGATGATACCCAATTATTATAAGCAATTTAGTTTATCCTTCACCTTCAATTTTATTTTGGGATTCAATCTATATGGAAACTTATTAATAAGTCATGCACATTCTTTGAGTTTAATATGAATCTCTCCCAATTATGGATATATCTTCACTTCTATGAATTTGATAGGAAACACATCTTGATAGTCCCTTAGTCACTACAATCCTTTCAATATTTAATTTTGAGTCCATTAATCCCCCAAGGTTTCAATATTTGGTATAAAATTTGTTCCAATATTCTCAATAATTTTATTTAAAGGATCCTAGTATATCCTATTACATTCACTAGGAATGGATTCCTAAAAATTGATTTGCCTTTCCTATTCTGTAATATTTAAATTTCACAACTTCTCTCCTTTATTTTGTTCTATGATTTCACCATTTTATGGGTAAGTTATCATTTTGGTTAGAAAATGTCATTTAAGTCCAAGTCCTCATCACTATCACTAGACTCTTTCACCTCATATTGAATCCTATTACGATGTTGAATAAGAAACTATTCCTCCTTTTTTACCAACCTTATAATTATTTATGGTTGCATTCAACTTACAAGCTAATTTTAGATTTGATGACAAGTTTGTGATATTACTTAGGTCTTTCGCTCACCCATGACATATAAACATTATAAATATTTTGAAATGATTATGAACTATCATATTTTCATATTCATAAACACATGTTTGGATTAAAAAAATTTGAACATGTGCCTAATTCTTAGTTTCTAACCTAAACTCTTGATACATATACCAAGTAGTTGGGAGCATTGCCAAAGTGTATCTAAAAACATGCACCCAATACCTAGGCTTAACACCTTAAAAATACTTATACATATTCATTGATGAATGTGTATATTTAGATATTATCCTTCTTTGAATAATGGCCAATCTATTATAACAGTGGTTGGTAGTTGAAATTATACTAGTAGTAATTCACATGCTTTATCCCATGATAATTGGTTTTGTCTATACACTACCCACCATGTTCAGTGGTTCCCTTCAATGCATAATTAAGTACATTAAGTATCTACTCACTATTAGGTACATACTATTTCAAATTAAATATAAAATTATTTGAGGTGCTTAGTTTCAAAATATTACAATTATTGATGTTTAGTAGATAATCTCATTTGTACCAATAATATCTCATGATCCCCTTAGACCCAATTTATCATATGTGTATCCAAATCACCACTGATTGAAAATGTTTCTACCTAGTTTAAGACACCTTATGGACTAGGCTCTATATAATCCATAGTATTCACTCCTTTTTTATACAAAAATTCTACCTCTAATCTAGTTGAATATCGTAGAGATGATAACCTACATTCATTGAACTAAAAGTGGCATGTTAGTGATTGTGTTATAACTGACCTATACACAAGTTTTTAAATCAATTAGAACTATTTTTAAGGCTCTATCTATGCCTTAGGAAACTGATATTCCCTAACTCATAGAATATTATGTTTTCTATATGCATTAAACTTGAACCAATAATTGTACCCATAAAAATTATGTGAATCTAGTTATCTAGGGATGGCATGTGTCTTATGTTCATACTTTATCAAGGGTATCACAATTATCTTATCCGCTTGATGTGCCTCTAATTGGTTTTACATTGTATTGATAATAATTATTCCATCATAATCCCATTTCTTACTAATTAAATAAGGATAATGGGTCTCATCTATTTTCATATCAATTACCTCAAAATCTCCTTGCAAGCCTCCATCAAAAGATTTTTATTTATACATCTTCAAGTCATCTAATCAATTCTAATCTTACCTAATCTATGAGAATGAGAGTAACTAGACAATAGATCAATGTTAGTTTACCAATAACCTCCCATGTAGACCTAAGTATCATATTTATTATATTCCAAAAGACAAATATAACATTAGGTACATCATATCCTATGATTTCAATGTCCATTATAGAATCAACATCCCAAGATTTTTAATTTTTACATACTATACAACCTTGTTGATATCATGTTAGATTATATGTGTGCACTCAAGTAGATTATGTAGCATATTTGTGGTGTTTTTTGAAATATCCTCAATTTGAAGGGTGCTAAATATTTTTAATAAATTTTTTAATGTATTCACTAATCCTTCATATCATATTATGTACACAATATATCCATACATCTGAACACCAATAGCTATAACATCACCCTCCAATAAATTTTGTTGTTTTATGTTTTTTAGGACTTGCATTGCTTGACACATTAAACAATTTTCTCTTGTAGGATCAAGATACCTATCCCGTTGAAACTTCCTGATTATTATTTTTAGATGAAATTATAATGGTTGAAATAATTTATCTATGCATTGTTACCTCATGACAATTTGCATGAATGCATTTTCCCTAGGTTGCACATTTATCATATTTACATTTTGTACATGATTTTATTTCATCTGATTCTCTAACACTAGAAACTTCTTAGTATGATGGTGCCTTATAACTCTATAATATATGTAATATGTTTGTCTTCGGGTAATATTCAAGTATTTTCATGTGAAGTGGTTATACTTTCCAAACAAATAACACTAGATTAGTTGACGTGCTTACCTATTTTCAATATTTAGACCTCCTTGGTATCCTCCATAATATACTCCTCTATATCCTCCCCTATTATGATAAAAAAAATCCAGCCTTGAGATCATTTTACCTTGAACTCTCTTGATTATTTTTTCTTCACATTGTCTCCATTGTACTACTACTGAGGTGATGTTGGAGCATAAATGGATTATTAATGTCGAGGAGACAAAGTGTTCCATAATGAATGATATTGATACTATAGATATTATGGAGTCTATCTAGCTAGACATTAGGGTTTATATTTAGGTAATAAAGGTATCCACTAAGGACCACCTTATGTTTCACTAGTCATTTTCACCTATGATCCTAGATTTTCCTGGTTTATAGTAGGTAACTTCTGCACTGTGACTATGAAGACATTCTTGGTGATATTTTCCTTTAGTTCCTATAGAGCATGACATATTTTCTCATCATGGTTATTTTAATTATATAAATTAAATACAATATCTATGGTTTTTGAATATAATATTGTATAAATGGCATTATGAAGTTACATTCCCTACTACTCTATGTGTGTGTGTGTGTGTGTGTGTATATATATATATATATATATCACAAAATTCAAATTTCATTTTAGAACAATCATTCTTATGATATCCCTCCTTTCCATAATAAATACACCATGAACCTAAAATATTCTTATTTATCTTATGAAGTTTATCCATCCTTCTGAGAAAATGATTTATCTTCCTCTTAGTTTTAGAACTAGCTATTGGAGGATCTCCACAATCTTCAATATGTTCCAGCTAGAGCATAGTTTCTTGAGCATCACCCTTAGTTAGAAACTATGATTGTGCAATAGAAAATATAATTATTCATTTCATACCTTATAAAAACCAATAATATTTTTATTTATTTTCCTTGATAAAATCAATCATTTTTGTCATGTATAAAAATTTGTGACCATAGTCACATACCGATTCTATGCTTCATTATTAAATCTCCTCCAAGTCTTGAATGGTCTGAGTTGAGCATGTAATCATATTAAATTTTATGATTAAATACTATTGAACCCTTTCAATATTTAGATAATAACATCCCTTTTAAAAATTAAATCCAAGGATCAACTTATTAAGGATCCTATGAGTTTGAATTTCTTTACATCTGCAGAGGTTACTCCCTTAACTTGTTATTTCATATTATAAGTTAACAAGTATTATTCAGGGTTAGAAAATACATCATAATAAATTTAATAAATAAAATTTATTGCATTAAATTATATGATTTTCACACTTTTAACTTATATTATGGGGTTATATTCACTAGTAACTACTACTATAGACTTTTGCACACTAGTTACTATTACTACGTACTTTTGGGCACTAGTTTTTATGGTTGTATTAAAACTAGTGTTGAAAGTGAATGAAAAATCTATAAATTCTTATTGTCTATTGATTTATTATTATCTACAATAAGTTTAACAAATTTATCTATAAATTACTCAAACCAACTTCTACCTATCCCTTCCTATACAATTTACTTTCTTATGTTTAAGTAAAAATTGGGCTTAAGGGATGTATACTCTTTAAAAGAATGATTTATGTCTTCAAATTATTTTGTCTATGATATTTAACCTAAAATACCTATAATATTGTGCACAACTTATTCCCAATAATATTTTTTCCCCAATTCAAAAAATATCTTTCCTCTTAATTATGATTAACTCCTATCTTCTAACTGTGATCAAGGAATTTAACATAGAAAGGAGGTTAGTCTTTTGTTAGTCCATAAAATAATTAAATGAACACAATTGAAAACATGATAACATCTCTAGCCTATATCATAGGAGGAAAATAATGAATAAAATATAATTTAAAACATAACTAAAATTAAAAATCCACACAATATCTTACCTTACTTGAATGCTCCAAATGCTTTGTTGAGTTGGTTTCCTCAGCTTGTGCTTCAAAGAGTATTTAGCAATGGAGTTTGTATAGCTCCCTCTCTCCTTGGAACTATTATGGCTTGATTTTAGATTGATGTGGGCTTGGCTCAATATTTTATCATTATAAAATTATTGATATGAATCTTCATGTAACAAAATCCACATTATACTCTACAATTTCCAAGCTTATAATTTAATAAGCAAGGGCTTGTATTTATAAGCCTAAAAACTAACCCCAACCCAATCTTAGTCAAGGTGTAGTTTAAATATGGAACATGTTCAAAACTAACATAAGTGAGTCAACATATCCCCAGTAGATAAACAAAGTGTCAATTACTCATTATTTTCAATTAATAGGCATGGGTCTCCAAAAAGAGATATTTTGAGATATTTTCCAAAGGCTTAACAACTTATAAAGGTAATCATGGAAATCTAGGTTATTTCATATTTTTGAATTTCCTTTTCTTTAATTCATTAATTATAAATATGTAATTCAAATAGGTATTTAATTTGGTTTAGATTTTTAATTAATTCTAATTATCTATTTAGCTCTTTCAAGATTTGATTTTATGTGTGCAAGTGCGCCACTTAATAGGTCCATAAACCAAATTGACTATTATGATGTTATAGGGTGATTAGGGATGAATCTATGAGATTTTATGGTTTTATATGATAGGATACCCCAATTAGTAATACCTCAACATGATTTTGAGATTCAACGAATTATGCACAAGCAAATTTGGGATGTTTAGTGATTACTAGGATTAATTTATAATGGTTGGTTAGAATTAGTCTAAATTCTAATCAAAATCCATTGGTGGCCAATTTTAGGTGTCTATAGTTTGTCCCTATTTATGAAGGAATTGTAAACTATAAGCACAATAACATCTTCTCAATGAATGAAAAGGTCATGTATGTTTACGACTTCAACAACAATAGATGAACTATAGGTGTTGCCTTGAGGGAGTTGTTGGCAAAGGGGTCAGCAATCAGTCCCTCAAAAGGAAGAAATGATAGTAAATGAAGATGAAATGGGGTGGAAAATATTTATTTTACCATAGGTAGTTATAATTAGTGGTATATAAAGCTTCCCCAGTTAGGGCAAACAAACATGTTGATTTTCCCACAGGTGGTTATAATAATCAACATAGGTGGAACAAAAAAGTTAATGATTTACCCAAATGTGGTTATAATAATTAAAAAGGGCTTATGGTAACAAGATAATTATTTTCCCAAAGGAATTTATAATAATAAAAAGGGAAACCAATTATTTGACCATATGTAGTTATAATCATTGGTAAGATAAAAACATGCCCCTGTTGGGCAAATAGAGATAATGGTTTGATGAAAGGTGGTTATAATCATTATCACAATGAAAACATGCCCCAATTGGGAAAAATAAAGAGAATGGTTTGCTAAAAGGTAGTTATAATCATAAACCTTAAAATGGATAGAAACATAATGATTTGCCTAGAGGTAGTTAAAATCATTGGTAATGCAAGTGCGATGGTATACATTGATTTTCCAAAGGTGTTTATAATCATTATACCTTGATTATGTAAAACATGATATGGAATATGATGGAATAATGGTATAGAGGAAAAAGATGAATTTGGGCAACCTGTGAGTAGGGATATGCTCATCTAAACTATCAAGGAGGAAAAAAATCTTTCATGATTTAATTGATTTGTATGTGGAATATGATTTAGATTAGATTGGGAATGTTGTTGGTTCCAAGGAGATATATCATTACCTCATTGACATGTAGACTCATCAAGTTGATTTTTTTTGTATCATGTGATGGTAAGAATCATGATAGAACACCATGAAAGATTAGTCTAAATATGCATAAATACTAACACATGATCCAATAAATAATTAAAAATAATGCACCAATGATTAAAACCATGATGTAATGTTGATGCATGAATATGGATGGATTCAAGAATAATGCACAAGGAATAACCTAATGAACATGCATAGACTACATCAAGGAACAAAAATAAAGTAAACAAATATAAAAACAAATAAACAAAACACAACACCAAGAAAGCAAAGAACAAAATAGAATAAATAAAAATATGAAACAAATAGAAACAAGGGTTAATCATAATGTTAATGTAAATATAGAACACATAATATGATCATCATTTCCCCTAGAGAATATAAGGTAATGAAACAAATAAACAAAATAGGGGAATAGAAGAAAAGGAAGGGGGTGGCCAAGCTCTCTCCAGATGCACTAGGCAAGTGGATGCTACTTACATAATTTCATGGACGTAATATCCAACAAAAAATTTAGGCCAAATGTAGCTCTCCTAGTAAATGGGATAGAAGAAAAATTTGAGAAAGAAAACATGATTGATGTTGTAGAGGAATATGGGAATGAACATGCAAAATGGTGATAGTGTGATATGTTGGGCCAATAAGGATGGGGAAACTAAATGACAAGTGGTTGCTTGTGAAGTAGCTAGGGATAACAAAATCTGGAAGGAAAATAAGTGGTCAATGATTTAATTTTTTAAATCATTTTATAAATGTTTTTGCATATTTTGGAGCATCTTAACTCAATGGATAATGATGAGATACTAGATGGTATAAGCTTGCAAAATGGTGAGATCATTTAAACTTAAGAATTACTCACAAAATGACAAGAGCATGGATTAGGTTGATAACAAAATGGTGAGAGTGTGGGAAAGGGTAACTAAGCTGACCTCAATTTAAATTGAGTGATACCTACATTGTATTAGGATGGGACCTCAAGTAATTGTAGTTCCACCTTACAATGGAGGAATCTAACTAGTGTAGTAGCTAATTCAAATAAAATAGGCAAAGTTTTCAAGTGGCGTAGTAAAACATAGGAATGGAAAGGTGATACTTCAAGGCATGATAAATAATTTTTTCCCCTAATTTTCCCATAGTTATTTATAATTATGAAACAATGCCATAGGTCAATGATACTAATTTCCCCATAGGCAGTTATAATTAGTAGCATGACAATGAGACACTAGTCTTCCCAAAGGAGGTTATAATAAAAAATACTTGGCACATAATAAAATAAGAAATGAAGGATGAAACTACCAAACCACTATTGTACTACTCCAAAATATGACCTTTTTCTATAATATTAAAATTTGATCAAAACCTTCATGTTGAAACTAGTTGTGAAAACAATGGAATGAAACCAAGGTCAAAGGGTTGGGTAGGGAGGGTGAAAATAACCTAGTTGATAGGAAAGGTTTGGTAGAATGGTATATGGTAGAATGGTAGGTAGAAGGAAGAAATTTGATATTATAGTTCAATTAAAATGGGCCTCATTTATAATACACCAAGTCTCTCAAGTGAAGTAAATTGAGGTGTATAATGTTCATTGGCTCATCAAGTTAATCCCTATCTAGTGTAATGAGCCTTTATGTTACAGTGCCATAGTTTGAAAAAATTATGAAATGGCCTATCCATTTAGGTTTGAAATTGCCTTTATGTTTCTTCTAGACCCTGTTATTCTACTAGTTTTATTTAAGAACAAGATCACCAAGCTCAAATTCTCTAGGTTTAATGCATTGATTGTAGTGGTCATGGAGCTGGCTCTAGTATGGTTGTAGGTTATTAACTGTAGCCATGCATTTCTCATCAATTAACTCAAGATCTTGTAGGTAAGTTAATTTATAGTCTTCATCATCTAGGACATGCTTCAAATAGATGCACAAAGAGGGTAATTCAACATCCATGGGAGGAATGGCCTTAGTGCCATAAACAAGTGAATATGAAGTGGCTTTTTTTAGAGTATAGTAATTATTGTAGTATGCCCAGAGGGTATATAATATTTGTAGGTGCCAATCACATCCAACATCATTGATAATATTTATAAGGATGTTTATAGATGTTTTTTTAGATGTTTCAGCTTGGCCATTACCTTGAGGGTAATATGTCATGGAAAAATGTTGATTAATTTCATATTTGGCACATATTGATTTGACATCCTTGTTCTTGAGTGATCTTCTATTATTAGATATAATGTTGGAGGGTAAACCATAATGAAAAATCAGATGGTTAAAGATGAATTTAGAAATTTTCTTTACAATCACATAAATGAAGGGTATAACTTCGACCCACTTAGAGAAATATTCAATGTCAATAAGGATATTATTGTAGCCAATAGATGAGGTGGGGTTTATATTCCTAATGATATCAAGGCCCCATGTAGAAAAAAACCATGGTGTAAGCATTGGTTTCAAATCCTTGGCTATGGAATGAATCAGATTAGCATGCCTTTGACATTTATCACACTTGTTAACATATGTAACTACATCTACATCCATCATTGGCCAATAGTACCTAGTATATAGGATCTTTTTGGATAGGATAACCTCATTTGTGTGGGATCTAATACTCCTTCATGAACTTCCTTTAATGCTAATGTAGATATTTTGAAGTTATATAATGAAGTAGAGTTCCACTTAAATTATGGTAGTATAGGGTTGATTCAAGTAAGGTATAATGTGTAGTATGGTGGAAAAAGGCTTTGGATTGCTTGTGAGATAGGTTTGGTGGTATTATTTGGTCATGAAGATAAGTGTAAAGTCTATAATAACATATAGAGTTGGTACTAACAATATCATATCTCATTGTGATTGTTGAATGTTCATGAGCTAGTTCTAGCATATTTTCAACAAGGAATTGGTATTCTTTAACCATGTCTGTATGTCAAATCAAAGAGCCAATGGTAGCCATGACATATATTTTTATGTGAATTTCCATTCATATATGTTCAAATTGGACATCATTAATATATTACTTGAGAATGTTGGCCATGGCCTTATATGGTACTAGTTTGTCATCTTTGGTCTAAGGATGGTTTGTGACTTGATTGATGATTAAATGAGAATCACCATAAACCTAGAGATGGTGTATGTTCCATTGTACTATGTGTTGAAGTCTTATGATGAATGATTCATATTCAACCATGTTACTAGTATGAGGAAAGATGATCTAAAATGATTTAGGGATTAGATGCCCTTATGGTGTAGTAAATAAAAGGCCTATCCCTAATCCATGTGCTATGAATAACCATAAAAATATAGCTTTCAATGTTACTACTCAAGAGAGGTGTCAATTATAAACATAATGGATTCATATAGGAAGTGGAATGTTAATGGATCTGTATTTCTAAGGGGTGATTTCATAAGATAATTTTCATGAACTTACCCCTTGATGGCCTTTTGATTGATGTATTCTATCTCAAACTCACTGAGGGACATGATCCATTTGACCATGCATACTTGTAAAGATATTTTGGATAGTAGATACTTGAGTTGATATACTTTTGAAATAACCATGGTCTTATTGTTTAACATGTAATATTATAGTTTTTGAGCTATAAAGATCATAGGTAAATAGGCTTTTTCAATGGGCATATATTTGTGCTCATATGCAACTAGTGTATAGCTTAGATAATAGACAACATGATCTTTTCGACTATCATAATTCTGAATTAGAAGTGCCCATAGGGATTTGCCTATGGATGATAGATACAACAAGAATAATTTTCTTGGTATTGGAAGCAATTTAATAGGCAAATTTGCTATATATTCCTTCAGTTGTTGGAAAGCTTTATATCATTCTTCATCCAAATGAAATGTGCCACCCTTATTTAAAAAATGTGTAAAAGGATGGAATTAATTAGTCAAATAAGATATGAAGCATATAATATATTAGATCTTTCCCTACAAACTATAGAGATGCTTCATTGGTCAGTGGTGGCATGTTTGTGATGGCTTGTACATAGGATGGATCAACTTCAATGCCTCAACAAGACATAATGAATATAATAAATTTTACTAAAGTAAATCCAAAAACACACTTCTTAGGATCAAGCTTGACTTTGTATTCATGTAGTCACTCAAATATCCATCCTAGTGCTACTAGATGATTAGCCCTGGTCTTTGATTTTCCCAATACATCACCAACATAGTCTTCCATAATGTCATGCATAATATTATGAAATATGATGGTCATGGCTATTTTATAAGTGGACCCAACATTTTTAAGACCAAATGGTATAACTTGATAACATAATGTTCCCCATAGAGTTGCAAATGATTTTTTATGTTGGTCTTCTAGTGTAATCTAGATTTAGTTGTACCCTAAAAATCCATCCATCAGTGAAAACATTTCATAACCTAGATTAGAGTCAACTATCATGTCAATGTTCGATAGATTAAATTCATCCTTTGGATAGGCTTTGTTTGTCTCTAAAATAAGTGCATATTGTAATTTTTTTTGGCTTCTTGATGACTAGTACAACATTGGAGATACACTCAATATAGTCGATCAATCAAACACATCATGATTCTAAGATATTTTCCAAATCTTTATTCACTAATAAAACCAAGAAAAGGATGCATCTTGCATAAATTTTTTAATAGTTTTGGCATCAAGATGTACCATAAGGTGGTGTACAACCAAGGTAGGGTCCAAACTTGGCATGTTAGAATAGGCCCATGTAAATATATCCATAAATTCCCTTAGAAAGGCTATAAATATGTCATGTTCCTCCTCAATAATTGGAATGCATAATTTTATCCATTTTACATCATTTTGAGTCCCAATGTTAAATTATATAGTGTACTCTACAAGAAGTGTTAGACTATCTTCTAAAATGGTTAGTAAAGATTTGAATCAATTTGCAATGGCATAGTCCTTTGTTAGGATTAACTCTTCAAGTTCTCCTAGGAATGATGAATTAGAATACCATAATGGTAGGGAGGGCCATGTGTTAAATATTTTTGGGAATTCTTGGATGATTTTATTAAAAAAAATTTGTTCTTTAAAACTAAACTCAGACCCACATGCAAGTTAATTATTGGTGGTATCTTAAGCTATGTTTGAGGAAGGTTGAACACTTCTATCTAATGGAACTTGAGGTTTTCACCACTATCCTAACCTTTCTCTTTACTATTTCCCTAGTCCAAAATTTCCTCAAAGAGGTTTTCACTTTAGGACCTCAATGTTTTATTTAATTGTTTATGGCTAAAGGTGTTCACCCATTTTCAAAAATAGGCTTCATGATCCAATTTGATTGAAAACCCTTGTTTGTGGTTTCCTAATGGAACATTTTCCTTTAGGCCTAAAATTTTTTAGAAGGCCTCATCATTATGAAACTCATTGATTGACACTATTGATTCTTGTTGCTCCTAGCCTATCAATTGAGAATAATATAAAGGAAGTGGACTATGGTGAATAAAAAGTTGAAGGGTAGAAATGGCATTAGTATCAAACAAATTAGTATTGGCTAAGTCATAAAAATTGATATGATCATACTCTAATTTACTATCAACATCATCATCACTATTTATTAGAATTGAAACACAAATAAGGTACATGAGGTTACCCTTAGGTGGTTTAAATCTAAGACCATATGTTTCTTTGTACCAAGTGGTAGAAATTGGCTCAAGAGAACTTTATTAATTTATCCCAAGGCCTCCTCCTTCATAGGCATGTCTCTCCATCATTTTCAAAATAGGATACTTATCATTTAGGTAATAGTAATCTAGGTTGTCATTATACAACCAAGATTCATCATCTATAAGCGGGTCCTATCTTGGCTAGTGACTAGCACAAAAATGATAGGTGATAGACTATGTAGTTTACCTTTACCCTTTCTTTGCCATTCTATGCAAGGTGGTTTGGATTTCGGTCTTCTAAAGGAATTGGGTTTTGTGGAAGCTTATTGATATAGAATATATCATGGGTCACATATTATTTTGGGCCATTAGCCAAGATGTTATAATGATTAGATATTTTAGGAGGTGACATGTGGGAAAGTGAATCAAGGGTATCAAGGTCAATGTAATTGGCCTCTAGTGAATCAAAAATTATTTATTTTCCCCTTATCCTTCTTAAGATCCAAATTCAATCAAAAATGGTTTTTATAAATTTGGTGCTCAAAGTTCCAAATGCTTGTAATGTTTGTATGGATACAAATCTCCATAAATAGTAACCTCCATACCTAAATGGGAGAAGTTGATACACTAGTGAAATGTTGATGAGATCAAATTAATTTCATATATCGAAGGTCTACCCAAAATCATATTATACAAAAAATGAGGTTTAATACATGTCATAAGGTAACATGGGTAAAGGGCCCAATGATAACTAGTAAGCTAGTGGTGCCCTATGATTCCTTCTCTTTATTATCATAATCCTTAATGGCGATCATTTTTGGTTTGATATCAGCTATAACATACCCAAGAATATTGATGAGATTTAGAGACACAATACTTTGGCCTAATCCATTATCTATGAAGACACATTTCACTTTGTACCACATTATGATAACTTTGATGTATAATGGATTATTATGCATAGGACCAAGGGATGAAATATCACTTTGTTCAAAGTTTAATTATTGGCATGGGCCTAAATGTCTAACAAAAGCTTAAAATTTGTCTAGTGATATGTCATTAAGAACCTGGGATTGGCCAAATAACTTTGTTAAGATGTTTTTGTGGATGGTGGATGTACGAAATAAATCCAAAATGGAAATTTGTGTGGGTGTCTTTTACAATTGTTCCATAATATCAAATATATTTTATTACATAGAGTTAGATGTATTTTTATTAGCTAGAATGGTGGGTTGGATTGGTGAAGTGGTAGATGCTTTTGCGATTAGTATGTTAATCTTCAACTACTAAGTTGTGAATGCATAATTGGATTAAGTATAGGACCATTATTTCTAGAAAATGATGGTGAGGGGGGATTAAATAGGATAAGTCTCAATTATTGGTGTACTTGTGAATGGTCATGAGGCAAGAATGAGTTACTGGTATGTGGTCGAAAAATAGTAACATTTATATTCTAGTACACATATATGCAGTCCCATGTTAAGGAAGGATCACCAAAAATTTAGACTAGTGATGATGATGTTGATAGGGAACATAAACTAAGTGGGGTTAGTTGGTTATAATTGATTAGAAATTTTTTTATTTGATTAGTACTTGGTCTCAAATTGACATAAATAGTGGAAAAATGAACTCTCATAATATGTCCTATAATATTTTTGTAGTCATGTGTAATTGCATGGTAGGTCTGTTGGTTGTGGGCATCATTCTAGCCTTGGTTCCATCCATTTAGTTGATGTTGGTTATGTTGCTGATTTTGTTGGTTCTGTCTTGGTAGTTGATACTTTTGTTATTATTGTGTTGGATACTATTATTGTTGTTGTTGGTATTTATGTTTTAGAAAGAGGTTTTGATAAATATTGAGGTTTTGATTAGATGTGGAAGCTCCATTATCCAATTTTATCTCTTCATTTTCCAACATATTCTCAATCTAATGTTTAATTTACACACAATGATGAGAGTTATTTCCGTTAACTATATAAAAATCATAAGATTCATTTTGTCATTACCAATTTGGATAAAGAATGCCCTCAAGATATTGTTTCAAAATAGGGTAGGTAATTATATTAGAAATGGTGAGCTTGAAAAACATGGATTAATGGGTTTTCCAAGGTCACTAAAGACATGGTGATTAGGCATATTTGTTGTGGTAGTCTAAAATGTTAAACTTGTTGCATTTATTAAAGAGGGTATTGGTTAGGAGTAATTTGCATATGGAGCGTAGGCTAAATAGATGGTGTTTGAACCACTTAGACATGGTATGACTTGGTTAATCCATTCCCCACAACATTATTGTTTCAATTAAATGTCTTGGAATTTTTATAATTTCTATCATGTGCTGGTTGTGATTCTTGCACTTGGACTTGGTTATGAGTTTAGTTTTGGCCATTTTCTTAGTTTGTAGTTTGGTTCAAATTTGATGAGGTAAGCTTGATGATCCCTTTGTTAATAAGGGATATTTTGATAGACAAACCTTTATCAATGATATCCTCAAATGTGTTTCTACACTATAGTTATATATGGTAAGATATCTCATTGTGTAAATTATTGGTAAACATAAAAATTAATTACTTTTTTGGTAAACTATGAGTAAATCTACTAGCAAGTGCTCTCCATCACTACAAATAACTTTCAAAGCTTTTAATATCCTTCTATTTGGATTGCATCAAATATACCAATGAGATATCATGATCAAGATTATAAGAGAAGTGTTGCACAAAATTGTCTAAAAAATCATCAAAATCAAAAATTAAATTCTTAGGTAATTTTAGAAACTACTCCGAACATTGTCTTGATAGACTCCCTAGGAATAAAAATAGGAAATATATGTCATTGTAGGCCACTGGTTGACAAGCAACAAAGAATTTGGTTAAGTGGGACTTGGGGTTTCCTTTCCTCTTATATTTGGAAAATTTTGGTGGTTCATGCCCTAAAAGAAATGGTATTTGTAGATACTCCATGTTGAATGGGTAGGAACACACGTCGTCTAGCTTGAACTACTTAGTTTGTTTCCCAACATGGATTATAACAATTACATCCTTCATTTATTGGAGTTCTTAGTCTAGGAAACTAGAGGGAACATTAGGCTAAATTAGAGGCTATGTGTTCAAAAGTGGATTACTATGACCAAGGTATAGTAGAGGTATGGTTTACTATGGAAGGTTAGTTTAGTTTGAGAATTGGCTAGGAATAAGCATACGTTGATTAGGATGAAATTTTTGAAATTACATGTGTTGTTATGAAATATTATAGTTAAGATTGGGTATATGGGCCTAATTTTGGGTAAATGATGGCTGAGATGGAAGGATATGGATGGAGGTGATGTACTATGTTTTTGAGTTTAATTAGGGACTTATTACTGACTAGTCAAACCTTGTTGATTAAGGGGAACTTGTGAACTAAGGCCCTGTCATTGAGTTTGTGTCATGTTAGGAATAAAAAGTAATTATTGCCTAACTCATACTTTTGGAACATTATAACCTCTTGGTTATGATAATCCTTATTGGTAAGTAGATGCATGTTTAAGGTTCATCATTTGTTGCTAAATAATACTCATATGCTATTGATTAGACATTGTTTGTGACTGCATTGGTATGTTGATTTGTAATTGAAGAGGTATATTCATTACTACCTAACGAGGTGGAATAATGCTTTCCCCTATTGAGATATTAAAATTTTTGACTCTAATATGTTGGTATGTTTAATTATGCTTGTTGTTGTGAAATATTAGTCATTACCTATTGTGGTGGAGTAATATCCATCACATTTTGTTAAGAAATGACACTGGTCATTTCTTGACTACTTAATCCTTGAGGTTGCATGCTTGAGGAAGAAGTTAGTTCAGGATTAGAAGTAGTTGTTTGCATTTAGGAGGTATAAGTTCTTTCTCTTTACATTTACAAACCACTTGTAATGTTAAATAAATGCTTGTTTTTTTATGGACTAGTTGTTTGTGCATTTACACCACTTTAGTCTGGATTGGATGATACTTGCATAATATCCACTATTTTTGGCTTAGTATTCTATGTAGAAGTGAATGACACTTCTTCGATAGCTAGGGCATTGAACATGTTTCCCACTAAAATTTTTTACATGAATGGGTTTATACCCTAATTTTCTTCTCCTATCAATTCAATTAAGATTCCTATAAAAGGAGATAACTCAATAAGAGGAGCATTTGACATGGTCATATTGTTTAAATTATGCGCTAAGCTAAGATAGGTTTGTTATTATATTTACATATATATGAAGTAATCCTCCTTAAGGCCCTTTCTTATCAAAATCATATAAGGGTCCTGATACGACATTGGTACTATAGTTTAAGGATTGCGATAAGAGGCATGTTTGTTGTTATGATTGTAAGCCATGTTATAAGGCACTCTTACTAGACTTGGAAAATTTTCATAGGGAAATTATATTGGAAACTTAGCCCCTACTATGGCTCTAATTAATACTTCATTTTATTTTCAAGAAAGTGATGATCAAACAAATAAGGGTCATAGGATGATGGCATTGTAACATAGTATGATTATTATTAGACTTGTTCTATAATTGAAGGAATGTTAGCTAAGTATTATGTCATTTACTCTTAATACTAATCTAAGTATGGAGGTGTGTTGACTGAATAATGGGCTAAAGGATCTTGGATGTGTTTCACCATTTGAGTGTTGTAAGGTGGATAAGGATCTGTATCACAAATGACATCATATCCATAGGGGTTTTAAACAAAGTATTCTTGTGTAACCACATTACTATACCCTAGATTATACATAATTCCACTATGAGTATAGTGAGACATGTTTAAATCAGTGGTGAATGTTTCATGACAAAAAGGGTTAGATTTTTAAAACATTTGAAAAATAATGTCTAAAATTCCAAAAGGTTCAAACTTTATCTAACATGGTCAAAGGATGGAGATGTATCTCCAAAAAGAGTTTACCAAGAAAATTTGTATAAATAAATCTAAAATCAAATGTCTAACACTAAATGTCTCACACAAAAAGGTCAAGTGGATGAACTAAAATTAAAATTCCCAACTCTAGGTTCAAAGTGTTCCAAATATGTCTAATCTATGAAAAATAAAGGTTGCTAGATTTTTTGGCCAAACACGATGTCAAAATCTAGGCTTAAACAAAGGAATGTGCTATTACTTTTGGCCAAATACAACATAAAAATATAGACTTAAAAATAAGGTGATATATTTAATCTAATAAATCTAAAACACTTTGGCATAAACTAGGCATTAGACTTTAGACATAAACTTGGTCCATTTGGTATGAGGCATGAAAAAAAAGGCACTTAGAGATAGAAAATTTTCTCCCAAGTAAAGGCATAAAATAATAGTTTTTTAATATTGGTAAATAATTAACCTAAGCTATATGACCTAAAAGATAAATATTGGTGTTTAATCCCAACTTACATAACGCATAAACAACAATCAATCAGTGTTTGGATTCAAAGTTGTAAAGTTTAATTAAAAACTCTAATTAGGAAAACTAGGATTATTTAATCAATAATCTAGATAGAAGTTGATATCATAATGGTACTAGATAAATACCTAAAAGGTATATTTGGATTAGTTTTGAATTGAAAACATAGACATAAGAAAAGTCTAGGAAATGAATATAGAAGTGTAATGACATTATCAATTTCTAAAAGTATGATCAATGGTTTGTTTCAAGACTCCAAAGCACAAAAATTGAAATGGAGTGTGTATCATAATGTTACCCATTTCAATCAAGTGACACGTAAAAATTTTCTAACAAAAACTTTCAAGGCCAAGGTTCAGTTTCAAATGGATGGCATAATTCCTCAAAAAATGGAGTGATGTGGAAACAAAACTTGTTTCGACATAGCACAAAAAAATAAATAGTTTTAGAATCAAATACCAAGTAAGTAAATGAATAATTAAAAAATACAACTAATTATAATTTCCAAAGCCCTAAAAATGACAATGTTTATCATATCACTAAATTCCATTTATATACATACTCTTGGGAGGATTTAAAATGTTAATCCAAAAATAAAATTGCATGAAGTAGTAGGATTTTTATACCCACTTTCTCCCAAGAGATTATATGGTGACATGGAAATTTGGGATACTCACCCTACATCAATAATATGTCCATGACAAGTGGGTTTATTCTAAAACTTAAAATTTCAAACATCTAGATGCTCCCAAGTGTGATTAACACTAGATATGTTTGACATCAATTGAGTTCATACTAGTTAACTTACTATTCAAGGGTATATTCCTTTACATAGTGATTCCATCTATGTACTTCTTAGTAGGATCCCCTAGTTAACGAAACCTAACTCAAGTTTTCATTATGATTGGAGAGGTTAGCCACTCAACCCCTGGAAATCATAGTATATGTGCCCTAATTTATATACCCCACTATGGAGTGGGGTTAAAATTATACCAAGAGATAAAGGCCCAGGTCAAAACTTCCCTAAAAAACTCATGAAGAGGTTATGAACTCCTACTCAAAATCTAAGTTGTAAAAAATAAATGACCAAGTGAAAAGACTTACAAGGTTTTATGTAGATCACTCAAACCATATGGGTTTTGGGGGTATTCTTAACAAAAATATTTTCATGCCTTAGACAAAGGCATAAATTAAAATTAATAAGTTATTTTGGTCACCCAAGTTCCATAAAATGGATGGGTGAGATCATACACACATCCTTAATTTACAAAAAACAAGCAATATCAAAGATCTAGCATAAATCAAACAATTGTTTATTTTAATGCACCAAATGGAAGTGTTTGTGAAATTATCTTGGCCTCCTAGCCTTAGTTTCAAACTTGTAAAAATTTCAAAAAATGATTAAAAATAAACATCTATATTCATTTTAAGCACAAAAATGAAATGTTCAAGACTTCGTTACATTATTTTTAGGCACCAAATTGAAATGTTCAAAACTTATAAGTTGCAAATTTATGTCCTCTTTCCCACTTTTGTCCTACAAATTTTAGAGGGTTTTGGCCTACCTTAAATAACTTTAATGAATGAGACATGTTTAAAAAACAACTAAAATGCAAAAGACACAATCTCTTAACTTCTTTGAATATTCCAAATGCTTATTTGAGTTGGATTTCTTAGCTTGTGCTTCAAAGAGTCTTTATCAATAGAGTTTTTATAGCTCCCTCTCTCCTTACAACCATTGTGGCTTGTGTTGTCTTGATTTGGGATTGTCTCAATGTTTTTGCATTATAAAACTATTGATATGAATCTCATGCAATAAAACCTTCATTATAACTCTACAATTTCCAAGCTCTTACCTAAGAACTAACCCCAACCCAAGGTAAGTCAAGGTGTAGTTTAAACATGGAATGGGATCAAACCTGACCTAAGTGAGTCAACACAAGCAGACTAGAGTTAAAAGTGTCAATTACTCATGATTTATAATGAATAGGCATGGGTCTCCAAAAAGAGATATTTTGAGATATTTTCCAAAGGCTTGACAACTTGTAAAGGAAATCATGAAAATCAAGGATATTTCATATTTTGAATTTTTTTAAATTAATTAATTGTAAATGGATAATTTAACCAAGAATTTAATTTGGTTTATCTTTATAATTAATTATAATTATCCATTTAACTCTTTAAGATTTGATTTTATGTGTGCAAGTGCCTCACTTAATAGGTCCATAGGCCAAATTGAATATTGTGATGCTACAAGGTGATTAGGGATGAATCCATGAGAGGTTATGGTCATATATGATTGGATACCCTAATTATGGATATATCAACATGATTTTGAGGTTTGACGAATGATGTACAAATAAATTTGGGACTTTTAGTGATTCTTAGGCTTAATTTGTAATGGTTGGTAGGAATTGGTCTAAAGTCTGGTTGAAGACAATTGGTGGCTAATTTTAGGTGTCTATGCTAAATATTTTAATTCTATCCTAATTTATTCTTTCTATTCACTATGATTTATATCATCTTTATCCCAATTTTTGTCTTTTTCCTTCTCAGGTCTTTTTAATCCTTGCCCTACATAATCTCAACATTCTCCCATTTCTGTAACTTGTATATCCTCTTTTTGGGATCCCCTCTATTAAACATCCACTTATTTAATCCTATTCCCATTAATAATTAAATATATATTATTTGATTTATTCTATATTCTTTGTTGTCATATCTCTCTTTCCAGTCCCATAATTTTCTTCTCACTCTAACTCACTGCATTCTTTATATTTTGGGTTCCCATTCAAGTTCCTTTATTTATTTTTTTATCATTCACTTCTATATCATGTGCAACCCATGATGACTAAATTGACTACTTCATGTTGGTAGGGGTAGGCACCATGTCCTTTTTAACAACCAACATATTTATCAAAGTAGGTAATCATTGAAGTAACTTCCCTCAGATTCTTGTCACAAACAAGTCCTACATAGTATCAAAAACCAAATACCCTTTTACAACACATTCCATGATTTCACCATCAATGGTAGTACTGGTTTAATGATATATTTTATGAGTATAATTAATATTTAGTGTTCATAACTTGTATATAGTTTATTTCATCCAAACTATAACCTTAATCCTTCTTGTTTTAAGAAAATAATACTCCAACCTAGATAACCATGCAGCTAACAATCTTGATTATTTTCACCAAAATATTTCATAACATTCTCCATATATATGATCCTAAATAAACTCTTTCATAGTCTTCCTAATTATTTTATCCCCTTCTTCATCAAAGTTGTATATTATTTCATCCAATTTTTCTTTCCAAATGTCCTTTCCTTGGTATCCAACTAACCATTGTTAGTATAGGTTTCTATAAAACCCATCAAACCATGTTAATACATGAATAACAAGTGCATTTCATAATGGAAGAATACAATAGACTTTAGATAAAATTTAATGTGTTCATGAATTAATAAATCATGAATAAAGAATAAAAAGAATTAGGCTTATTATATGTAGAACATTTGAAGAGATATATGTGATTAATAGATTTAGGAAATAGAACGTCATTAGACATAGAACAATCATAAAAGATAAGTAAAGGGAAACCATAGTAAAACTTATATATATATATGTATGTATATATATATATATATATGCATATATATATATATATATATGTATATATATATATATATATATATATATATATATATATATATATATATATATATATGTATGTATATGTATATATCTATATATATATGTGTATATATATATATATGTGTGTATATATATATATCTATATATATGTATATATATATATATCTATATATATATGTATATATATATATCTATATATATATGTATATATATGTATATATATATACATATATATATACATATATATGTGTGTGTGTATACATATCTATATCTATATATATATATATATATATATATATATACATGTATATATATATATATACATGTATATATATTGTATATATATATATATATAAATACATACATACATACATACATATATATATATATATATATATATATATATATATATGTATATATATATATATATATATATATATATATATATATATAATATTACATTATAACCATATCCTAATATAATTGACCACTATATATAGAGTTTTACAAAGCATTGTATTTTCATATTCCATCATTTTATATATCCAATGTAAATACTATTCACATTGTTAATCCTACTACCATGATTATAAGAGCCAAGTATATACACAAAGGTATACAAAATAAAAAATAGTACAAGTGGCACATGTGTCCATCACTTACATTTTTTATTTTTGGTAGCCTTATTCTACTGTTAACATTATGGAGACATACTATCCACACTTATACCAACTTTAAATTTCAAATTTTAGTGGGAGCATATTTTGGACTCATGTTATCCACACTTACACAAATTGCAAATTGGCCAAATTACATAGTTGTATGATTTAGAAACATAATAATGGTAGAGTTATATACATTGTTATCATTTTTATACCTAGGTTTCAATGTGATACATATATAAGGTTAATATTCTATGTA
Source organism: Torreya grandis (assembly GCA_037957365.1). Lineage (NCBI taxonomy): Eukaryota > Viridiplantae > Streptophyta > Pinopsida > Cupressales > Taxaceae > Torreya > Torreya grandis. Next base: position 120,226 of record JARHVA010006374.1, on the reverse strand, counting down.
AATAACTCCTAAATTATAAAATCAAAATTAGTTTAATATTTAAAAATACTTATATAGACTTTATCTTACTAGGTTGGACTGTTACAGACTATTATTGATCCAATCCAGTATAGTAGTTAGTTAAATTTTAGGATGGTTGAGTTGATTAAATAACTTGATATTTCCATGTTTATAGGTTGTAATTGATTACATAATCTAACCTCACCATATTTATAATTTTTTTTGACATAGATCAAATCACACTCATTAGGTTCTAAGTATGATTGGGTTGTAAAGTTGAACTAATATCAACTACTAGGTGGAAAATCACTTTTTTATCCAAGGTTAGGGTAAATCATGTCCTTTAATGTCCACACACACCCACACACACACACACATAGACACACACACACACACACACACACACACACACATTTCCATATTTACATTTAGTCTGAGCTTTGTTTAAAAGGATCATAATGATACATCTTTTCAAATAAAATTTACAAAAGGCAAGGTAGTTACATTGATACATAGATGTACTTCTAAACCTTTCTATTTTTATTTAAATAATTTCAATGCTTTCAAATTTATATTATATGATCTAATTATATACTATAACATGTTATTTGTTTCAAGTCAATATCCATAAAATCACTCAAGTTTGAGTCAAATAATGGTAAGATGTCTTATACACACCTAGGCACACATTTATTTTACTTTAAACTAGAAATTTCATTATTAAATTAAAGGGGTGGGGGAAGTTTAGCTAAAATAATGGTAAGTTGTATAGATAAAGCCTAAATAAAAAAATAAATACATTAGGTCACAAAGTGATTTAATTGTTTTGGGAATTAATGTAAAACCCCAAGTAGATAAAGAGCTAAGTATATACAAAACTGATTTATATACTTAGCTCTTTATCAACAACCACTAATTTGTATAATAATTGATTTATTTGCTTAGTAGGTAAAAAATAATCAATTATAAAAGAGATACATAGCTATAAAAAAGGACTGAAATAGACAAGTGGTAGGATATAAACTGATGTAGGAATAGGATAGGATGACATCAACCAAAACTAGGTGTTAAAACCCTCCTTAGATAATAACACAACCCTCTTTTATAATAGTTTACTATGTTAGTGACCTTTAATATTATTTTTTAACCCTATGCAGATAAAATAATGAAACTTGGGCAAAAACCTTCACTCTTTTATGAGAAGCCTATTCCTACATGACCAAGACCTGGATCATTATTTGTGCTTCATTTTGACTGATTTCACTATGGAACCCTAAGCCTCCATAATTAATAGGTTTTTGATGAAAATAAGTGTAACAAGAGTGGCATTAGTATAGTAGGTTAGATGTGACCGTAATAACCCATGTGATGAGCATTAACTACATAACAATACTTCAAAAGATGATTAATCCCAATGTAGTTATCATAATATAAGTGTTGTTTCAAGTGACAATGATGCTAGTATGCCCATGTATGAATGCCAATTTGAACTCTTTGAGTGTGACTTAAAACTACAAATATGATTAAGACTAAACTCTAGGATATTGTATATGGTTGTACGTAGAAATAGGGGTAAATAAGGATCAATGAACTTAATATACATAACTATTTTTGAACTTGTTCATGAGAATTTTAATCTAAGGGATGAATGAATGAGAATGTTCTTTATATAGTTTTATAATGTTAATCAAGATGTATAATGAGTCTAGGCTGACCCTAGGATGCTTTAGGGAATGAAAATATAATTTTTAGGCACAAAAGAAGTTAATGGTAAATAGTACTAACCCCTTTTCCAATAAAAATTTATCTTATAGACCAAATGGGCCACACTATTGTCTAAGTGGTTGATACATGTATGAAAGGATATATAATTCCTAATAAATGGCTCAATTTGGCTTTTGTTATATCTAGATATAGGATAAGTGCACATATAAGCTAGAAATGGATCAAAAGGGGCCCTAATATAGGTCTAAGGATAATCTAAGGATAGGGTGGTCTCAAGGGATACTCATTGAATTAAATGACATTTTATATGAATACATTCCAACCATTTATTTTATAAATGAAACAAATTAAAATGAATATGATCTAGGAAAGAGAGACGTACCTAGACTTACCTAAGATGTAAACCTCATAAATGTGGTTTTGAGTCTATGACCTATGTTCCATTGTGTGTCATGGAAATGAAACTTTTTTGAATCACTCCTTAATAAATATCAAAATAAAATACAAAACTAGGTAAAGATATGAGAGAGAAATAAGAAAGGAATGAATATACCTCACTTGGTATGCAAACCAATGCAAATACCTGGTGACATATTGTGTGTGTAGATGGTGATCAAACAATGAATAAATTTGACTAGGATGATGGATTGACCAATACCCATGTTTAGGTGGCTCAATAAATTAAGACGGAATTGACTCCATTATTGACCACCCCTATTCAATGGATTGTAATATGTAAATAAATTAGATTGGACTGATATTTTATCTAACCCTCTCATGTAGGTGGATTAAGAACTAAAGTAGGATATGACTCCATCATTACCTGCCCATGTGTAGTAGATGAATCTAAATATAAAACTTTTTGATTTCATTGAAACTATGTAGGATGGATCTAAACCATATCTAAACTCTAACATGTAAAAAAAACTCTAGGCCACTTAGGATTGCCAACCACTATAAACGAAATGAGTCACCAATCTAGTGTGATCCTAGTAAAAAATTAGTTCAAATATGGTACATATGGTGTTTGGAGTTTATAATATGGAAAATTACATGGATTTGTCACTCCATCTAAGAGAAATAGGGCTAAACTAAACATATGGGAATATTGTGTCATTCATGTTCCCTCAACTCTGATATATGTATATGGATTCTAGACTGAATCATAACAATATGTGTTTATACATATCTGAAACTAAAATATGAGTGATCATTTTGCACATTATTCCCCCAATCTGATCAGACTTGTGTATTATATGTAAAAATTGATTATATACTAATCATATATGATAATATATACCTAAAACTATGCAAATCTAAAATGGAACTATTTTACCTTTCTAACAATTTTAAAATCTTCTATTTTTTAGGCTACTAGACAATAGTGTAATCCCCTTTGCCAATAGTGCATTGTGTTATATACCATTATACTGTGCTATTGAAAAAAGTGTTGTTTATTAGGAAATCTGAGATTAGTCTTGGTGTGACTTTGTTTAACTATATATTCCTAAGTTTAAGTTCTAAAATCTATGTCTATGTGTTAAAACTATGTTATGAGTGTATTTGGATGGCATGATATCTATGATAAACCCATGTGAATGTCCCCTCATTTTAGGGGAATTTTTTAAACTCTACAATAAGTGTTCTTAAAATAAAATCTATGCATCATGTGGGTTAGATTATAAATATAATATATTTACATGATAAGCCAATATAATGTGTATATATGACATCAAAATGTAAAAGAGTTTGAGTATAAGTTTGTAATTTATGATTTATGCTAGATATAACATTCATAAGGTTGTCAAAATATATATAACAATGTATTCATGTATATGAACAACGAATCTGAATATAATTTGAGTAAACTACTTAGGGTGATGGGGCATGATGTTCATCAATGCACCCAAGGAGGAAGGGGGAGATGCACCAAGGAGGAAGGGGGATATGCATGAGGTCACTAATGGCATTGAAAACTAGATGTGAAAACAAAAATCAAGAAAAAAGTGTCATGTTAATGATGCATACATGAAAGTATACATAAAAACACATGAGGCACACAAAGTATGCAAAGGTGCCACAATACAAGGGACATCAGAACATGTTACTAATTATGAGAAAAAAACATAAAATGGCATGTTCAAATGTCCACATATGCAAATAAAAAGTAAGGTTATATTAGATCCACATGGGAGGATGTGTTCAAATGTTTGCATACATAATCAAGAAACACATACAAGGACATGAACACATGTCCAAAGAATATATGTAATGAAAAGAATTAGATTAGATCCATATAACAATGTAATATTGAAATTCCCTTGAGTAGATGTATAAGCAAAGAGACAATAAAATCTACACTAGGAAACATATAAATGAAAGTATGCATAAACATGTATAAATTCATATAAGAGAAAATATGCACATAATCTGAGTCTATAGTAGCAGTAGTAAAAAAAACTAATATAGTAAAGGATGATCAATATAAAAATATAATCAATGCTAAATCTATGATATTGAGTATAGAAAGATATAACCTAGTAAACTAGAAGCTGTGTGTATGATGCCCCCAATGGGCTAATATAATAATTCTAAATTAGTGTATATGTGTATGTGCCCTTGATGGGTAGATAGTATCAAATATAGATATGTGTAGAGGACCAAAATTCCTTTAGTAATTATTTACCACTCAAAGGGAACAAGTGAATCATGTATGTATGATAAAACTAACTACACTAACATAGATAACACGTGGAGTACCTCACAAATAAAGGAATGTAAACATGGAAATGCATACAATCTAAAATTTATATTATCTGAGAGAATATTTGAATATTTTTTAACATGTTATATTGTTTTTGTGTTTTTTGACTATAAGATATGTATAAGAAACATGAAAATGAAACTATATACAATGAGAAATATAAGAGAGACTATGTAAAAGTAAATTGTGAGAACATATTAACTAATGAGACTTGTGAGAGACTCACTTTCAAGGTGACCTATATCAAGTAAAAGAATAATGAACACACATGGTGTGTGAGGAAGTATCTAAGATCTGAGAACTAGATGTACTCAATAATCTATAAATGAAGCTAATTGTGAAGTGTAGCCATGAATATATAGAGCTATATGAATTGGCATATGAAATTTGGGGCTCATAGGAACCCATCTCATTGAAAAAGTTATAACTAGTATGGATTCTCTATTTAGAGTGTTGTGGGGACTCAATAGCATTGATATAGGTGTGAATGGGGTAGAGAAAGCCTCTATAGAATCCATATGATGTCTCTAACATAATATTCTCTCTAATAAAGGTCTCTATGGGAGATTATGTATACACAGTAACATTGTAGAATTAGACCTCACCTAAACTAGTGGATCAACTAATATCTAAGTATGGTAATGGACAAAACTATCTATAGTGACCATTGTGTATCTAGTTATGTAGTAGGTAAGGGTTACTCATATGGAAGGCCCCTAACTATAACAAACTAATTAACATATATATACTTAATAAATCTATGTATATTGGAGGGGATGTCTCAAAGCTATTATATCTAAGGCCTACCTAATAACATATCAAATGTACAAATCCTAGGTACTATTATGAATCTAATGGACATGTGTGAGGGAGAAACATGTAATGAAAGTATGATCTCCATGATGGAGCTCTAAACATGACCACTGAAGCCATGAATAATTATATCTATCATATAAATATCTTGATTTGAATAACTCGAGTGATCTAGAAGTGTAATAATACATATATTAATGCTTGACCCATTGTCAACCATGACACTCTAAATAGGATTATCATCAATGTAATCTTGTAAAAAGAGTGCATATAAATTTGAATCATCATCAATGATATCATATTCAAATAAAGTGATAAGAGGCCTAGCTATCACTATAGTATGATACACACTAATGATATTATATAGAGGGTGTGTGTCTATTGTATGATTATGATAGGATGATGGTAGTGGATGTCCCTAATAAGTGTAATGAACATGTGAAGTGTATACTATCTCATTAGTCATATTATTTGGAAATGGATCATAAAATATTTTCATTATTTTTGCTTCAATTGGTTATGATTTGGGTGTTTTTTAAGGAGTCATCACATCAATGATATTATCCTCTATCAAATCTTGGATCTTATGTTGTAATCTAATTCATGTGTGTGTGTGCATGTGTGTGTGCGTGTGTGCGTGCGTGTGTGTGTGTGTGTGTGTGTGTGTGTGTGTGTGTGTGTGTGTGTGTGTGTGTGTGTGTGTGTGTGTGTGTGTGTGTGTGTGTGTGTGTGTGTGTGTGTGTGTGTGTGTGTGTGTGTGTGTGTGTGTGTGTGTGTGTGTTATGGCCATACACCCTATGATAAATGCAAAATTCATTTAAATCATAACTATTTGGAAGAGGCTTAATCATATCAACCTATTTTATGGGAGGGAAAGATATGACATTTCATTTCAATTTTTTTTGAAGTATGTGAACTAGTGATTCAAGAAGATTTGTAAAATGTCTCCTTCGAGGAGATAATAAAACTAGATGAAGAGCAAGATTTGATGCTATTTTAACTATAATATTTTTCTCATTCTTGTTATCATTATGCCTCACCTTATATGGAGGCTTATTTTAACTCTTATTATTGGAATCAAATCTAGTTGTGTACTTCAACTTTCCCATGGAAAGAAGTTTGACATCATGTTCCTTCACTATATCACATAAATCTATAAATGATAGAAACCTTTTGAATAATGTAGATTGATGTAATGATGGTAATAATCTTTTGTTGAATATTTCATGGATTTCTATATCTTTTTTGGGTCTGTTCATCTTTTCTAATATGGTTTTATATCGCAAGACATAATCAACTATTGGCTCATTAGATTTTTGCTTTAGTTGAGTAACTTGAGTGTACAAAACTTTGTCACTAATGTTGATAAAAAAATGTGCCAAAAATATATCTATGAGTGTATTATATGGTATAATAGGATGTTTAGGGAGATCGTAGAACCATTTTAATGTATAATCCTTTAAACTATGATGGAACAACTTAGTCATTATCTAATCATTTGAAACATAGTCCAAACATGCTATGTGAAAAATGCATAAATGATACTATATGTCATCCTTACCATCATACATAGTAAATGTGCATGCCAAAAATATAAATCACAAAGGAGTTTCTACCATATGTTATTCCAAAGGTGTATGTAAGAGAACATGAGAGTTCAAGTCATGAGATGGTTTAGTATCACCCTGATGAAGATATAACACCTTGGCCTAAAGAGAATAGATATATTTTCTAAGGGATTATAAATATAAAGAGGAGGGATGTGTACTATCCATAGGAGATGTTTACACTAGTGAGATTTGGCTATTTATAGTATGTTGATATATAGTCTAAATTACCCCAATATTATGTGTAGTAATATTAACATATGTGGTGTTTGAGGGTTGACTAAGTTATGTGTTATTTATTTCCAATATAACTTATAAAATCTATGCATGATCATGGAGATGTTCATGAAGTCTATCTCTAAAACTTTGTAATATCTCATGCTTATTGATTATAATATTGTCATCATCGATGGGGGATGTGCGTCTTGAGTCCCCTATTATGTATCATCAAGATATTGATTATATTACTCATGTTATGATGTATTATCATTAACCTCGACATAATCAATACATGAAGGATCAATTAGGTGGGTTGTAAATAGTATTTTATCCATGTTATTATCTCAAATAAAATGAATCTAGGTATACTCAATAGGATTACCACTAAGTCTAGTATTTATTATTAAAGGAAGAGATTTAACTTTTTGAGATGGCATATAGTAAAAAAATGAAATAAGGATGCTAAAAGATAATATATGAAATATAAAAAGCCTAACAAAACAAACAAAAATAGGAAAAATAAGGACACAAACCTAAGAGCATGTAGAGCTAGGGTTTGGATGATATTCAAAGTAAATAAATTTCACCAAATGATTTAACTATTTTGGGAATTAATGTAAACCCCTAAGTAAATAGTGAGATGAGTATATAAATTAGGGAATAAAATACTATAGTATCAACAACCATTGATTTGTATAATACTTGATTTATTTGCTTAGCATATAAATATCAATGAATTATAAAGGATATACTTATATGGAAAAAAAGACTAAAGTAAAAAAGTGGTAGGATAGAAAGTGATGTAGGAATAGGGTAAAATGTTTTTAACCAAAAATAGGTGTCAAACCCCTCCTTTGATAGTACTACAACCCTATTTTTCAATAACACATTACACTAATGACCTTATGTGCTACACTATTAACCATTGAAAATAAAATAATGAAATGAGGGGTAGACGTTATCTCTATTTTGAGAAGCATTTTCCTACATTACTAAGACATGGATCATCATCTATGCTTTATTTTGACTAATTTTCCCATAGAATCTTAAGCCTCTATCCTTACTAGTGCCTTGTAGGGTAGGATAGATGTAACCTCAACACGCTATGTGCTTTGAATTATCTACATACAAATACCTTGAAAGGAGATCAATCCCAATGTAGTTATCCCAATTTAAGTGTTGGTGTAAGTGAGACTGATGCTATCATTCTTGAATCTGAATGCCAATTTGAATGCTTTAAGCGTGACTTGAAACTAGAAATCTAAGTAAGAATGAGATTTGAGATTTTGTAGATGATGTAGAAATAGGGGTAAATAGGGATCAATGACCTTAATTTTCATAACATTTTTTGAGCTTATTCATGATAATTTCCATATAAGGGATGAATGAATGAGAGTGGTGTTGAGGTCAACATACCCCCATTTTTTGAAAAATGAGGACCCTTGTTTAATTTTGCAAATTGTGTTATAAATTGACATTCAAATTGATCAAAACTTAATCATTGAATATCATGTTATGCTTCAGATTCTATTGGCTTGTTAGCCCATAAGTTTTTTTAATTTATCTAATATTGATAATGTTTGATTTTTATATTTCCATATTACAAGTTTAATGGAGTTATATTTGAATGAATAATAATTAGGGTTTTGTGATTTAATGATAAATTAACCCTTAGTTGGTTAAATAACATGATATCATTTGATCCTTTTATACTAACCTTGGGTTTTAATTGATTGATTGAATATGATTTCAAATAATGTTAAAAACCTTATTCTAAATGTTTTAGCCTAAGTTACTTTAGAAATGGATTGAAATTTTTGTAGGACACGTATTTATGAGGGAACATTTTATTATATCTTAGACTTAGTTTAAATTTTATCCTATCTTTTTATCATGTTTATTAACACATATAAAACATTAGTCAAAGTTTTTTTTACTAAATATCTACATATATCCCAAGTACTTATGTCTTTGATTTTATACCCATAGGTACTAATTAAATGTGAAGACACCAAGTGTCCTAATATTTGGAGCTTGAAGCAAATATCAATGATTCATTAGCAAAGCTGGAGTCAATAATTCAAAGGAATTTATCGATGGTGCATGTTAATAATTTAATGGATATCTGACAGTGAGTGAGGAATCAAAACATCAAATGATTTTAAAATTAAATGCACAAGTGATAACTATCACAATTTTGGCAAAATGGTAGCATGTCTAATGGTGAGTGAAGGTAAATACATCAAAGATACTAAGAAGGAATGCAAGAGTGACAAGTGTCATAATCTTGGCAAGAGATCAAGAAAATCAATGGCTCACATGTGAGTTTGTGTATAAAAAAGGAGATCAATGGTTCACATTTGATCATGTAGTCAATAGATACATGGTGTGAGTTCAATCTCATAAAAAGAATATCAATGGCCTACATTTGATCATACATTCAAGATAAATGGTGTGATTTGAGTCAACAATTCAAAGAGCCCAGATTGAATGAGAATATACCACATGGAGAAGAGGTGTTAAGTGATAAAGAATGTTTATAGGTACATAGAGATCCTACGGAGCTACCAAGTGGCAAGATATCATAAAATCAAGATGAAGAATAATAGCTTGTAATGAATTCAAGGCTAGGAAGAACTACTATAATATCTATAATGAAAATTAATCGATCTTTAAGATTGCCTGAGGTAATGAAACGTGTCCAAAATTGACAAAGTCACACTTTAAATAAATGAATAACATGACATGGTAATGCCACATTGGCATGACACATAAAATTGGAGATATAGTGTGTCTAAGCATGCAAAAGGTATAAATATGCAATCCAAATTCAATCTAAGTCACATAATCTCACATTTCAAACTATCTTGTTGTCATTAAACCCTTGTGTGAACCTCTAAAATCCATAAAGTGAATGGATTGCCCTAATTATCTTTGGATTCATTGTACTTGAGTCGAGAGAGTTATATTATTGTCTAAAAAAGGATAATTTGATTATAATTATAAATATGGAAGCACATAAACATGTTTCAAAGCAAGAGGTTGAACTATATTTGATATCAGACATAGAGGGTCATGTGTTTAAAGACACAAATTTTGTAGTTGCTACTTTAAACATAAGAGATAACAATTATTCTAAATTATTCTGGGTAATTAAGAACCAACTAGTTATCACCAAGTAAAATGAGAAGATCCTCTTATCAAATATTTTATATGATGACATTGTATCCATCTAGATGACCAGACTTCAATATGTAGCTACAAAACTAGAGGTAATTCATTACATTGGTATTCTTAGTCCCATTTTAAGGAAGCTAAAATCAACAAGGGCATGCTAATTAATAAATATAATCAAAGGAATGTTTATTAAATTTACCCATCTGCCTTTGAACATTATTAAAAATTTTCAAATCCCCAAATTGACCTAACCTCAATTAATTTATGGGCTAAGCAACATAACATAATGGACACCCTAGATATGTGGTTAGAATTTGGTAACCAAGTTTTTATAGGCCCTGCAAATAAAATCCTAGTAAGTCAATTTAGACCTATAATTAGGATGGTGATGACCATGTTGAAGAAGTTGTATGTATTTGAAACTAAAACATATGAAAATCCAATGTGGGTACCCATGGTATATTTCATCATTGAAAATATGATAGTTCATCCATTGTATGAGATAATAAACATCTCCCCAAGTAGAAAAATATATGTAATCAAGAATATGAAGAAGACCAAGTTTTACATGTTGTCCTATCTTTTAAACTCCCTATCTAAAACCATAAATATTCCCAAGCAGAGAGAATGGTCTCCAAGTGGTACTCATACCATCTCCCAATACTATTCCAAGTTGCACATCTATAAGTATAAAGACCACATTCAATTTATTTGTGATTGTGTCTACCCTACATTAAGTGAAGCTATAATCGGTATTCACATGGAGAGAGTTATCCCTATAATCAATAAATTTGTTGAATCAATGGGAGACATATGATTATACCTTGACTATATTGTTATGAGGATTGAAGGAACTTAAAATTCTCCTCTCAATTTGCCAATCCATATTCCTAATGAACTACTAAAATAAGAAGTGGCCTATCAATTATTTTATGACATAGATGGACTTTAAAAAATAATAGAAAATGTCTCTTACATATCTTTCCAATGACAATTGGAAAGAACTTTCAGATAGTGTGATTATATTGAGGCTGCATCAAAACATAGGTTGTGTTTTAACCTATAGAGGGATGATCTTAGGCAATAGGACCCTCAAGATAGGGAAAAATAAAATTTAAATATCAAGGTTATTTTCAATGTGTTATATGATCATGAACCTAGTCCATTTTAACTCATATACATAAAATCATCCTCAATCTATGAATTTACCAAGAGATTAAAGGAACAAAACATAAGACATGAGTTTAGATTGAATAAAGACTAGAAAATGGAAGATATGTGGCAAATAGGCCCAAGGTAGTATCATTTGATTTGTGTTGGTTCTTCTAAGTTGCCCTAAATAGAAGTACAGATTGAACATGGGCCAGAAGAGAGGAGACTTGATGAAATTGATTCAAGTTCATCAGCTCCTAAATCATCTAAGGTATTAGAGCAAGAGATACGCCAAGAGGAGGTTCATATGATAGCCTTATATCCTAATGAATATATTAAGGATGCATTGAAGATGTTATTCATGGATTATGAAATAGATTTAGACAAAAAGGAAGAAAGTGTTGAGAAAACTAAGAAAGAGTAGGATAAAGGGAAGTCTTTAGACTTGGTTCCTATTGAAACTCCAAAGAGAAAATATAAGACTACCATTTTTTCAAAGGAAAAGAAACAAAGGGTAATCATCACTCCTCCTTTGAGTGAATTCAACTTGTTTAGAGAGGAAAACATATTATATAGTCCACCTATCCTTGAGTGGTACATTTATGAGACAAAGAGAGAAAAGATTCCCACTATTCACCATCCACGGGAAATGATGAAAACCACTAATATCCTTATATAACAAGAATTAAAACCCTAAATCATTACTCTACAAGAGGAAGAAGCAAGGAAATTGACTAATATAAGTCAAACAAAAGCCTAATCACAAGTAGAACTCATAGTTTTATATGTGACCCAATATTTCATTGGAGTTAGATTTGATTTAGAGACTGTTGGTTTGCAAAGAGTGACTAAGAAAATAATCAGGCATGGTGGTGAAGAAATTATATATCAAAAGGTGGATCCCTTGACTAATTTGACCTAAGAGAAAGGATAGAGAACTTTGAGGATCCAATATTTGAGGAGGATGTCTTAGATTTGGCTCAAGCACAATCAAAATAGTTGTAAGATATAATTAAAGTCTTGAAGTAGTGAAAGAAGAACTTGGAGTAGAAGTCCATCTTAATAGTGCCAGGGGATATTGTTAACAAGTTTTAGAGAATTATCTATGATAAATTTATTTCCTTGAAGATAGTAAGGTCTAAGCTAGATATAGTGAACAAGAAACATTTTAAGGCTATGAACCAAGTAAATGAATGGCAGACTTCAATAATAAGGCAAAGGAATTGATTAATATATTGATAGAGGACCAAATTCTTAATTTAAAAATAGTTAGCTTAGCTGATTTAAATATGGATATGGTAATCTTGATTGATAAGATCAAGGTTTTTAATAAATGGTCTACAGGCATGGAAGATCTTTTAAAGGAGTTCAAAAAGTTGGAAAACCAGATGGTGCTTCTATTGGGTGGCTTGATCAAAGACCCAACTACCCTCAGTCCCATTGGCTTGATAAGAAATGAGGAGTTAAGATACATATCTAATTAATTCATGTAAGAAGTGAAGATTAAAATCCAACGCACATCTAGAGAAAATAATAAAAGAATCTTGGACATGATCCTATCTATAGAGGAAAAAAATTGGTAATGCTAGAAGCATCAAAGAAGAAATGGATAGGGATAACAAAGGCTTGAAAGACCTAGTAGATAAAGAAGAAGAGTTGTTTATGGAGACAATTATCAACCTTAATGATAAAGTAATGAAGATGGAGTAGAAAAAGAAACAAGGATTTTCTCAAAGTTAAATTTGTTGACTTAGAATATTACCTTACTTAGAAACATGTATATCATTTAAAGAGAGAATATTATATGTTTAAAATCATGTGCATCTTGTAAAGAACATTTCTTATAGGTCAATATATTTTTTAAAGTGTCTATTTCTAAAATATTATAAAAGGATAGCGATCATTGACACTTGTTCAATTATTATTTGATATGATTAAATGACATACCTCAAAGTATTCTATAAAAGGGGTATTATAATTTGTAAAAGGGGAGGTATTTTTAGAGCAAAACTAATTTGTAAATTTGGAGAAATTTAATGTAAGGGAATTCTGAAAGGATTGTCTCATATTTGTTTGTGTATTTTTGTTATCATGGTTATTTCCTCAACTATCCGATTTGATATTCAGATGTGAATGGTTTTTATGGATTTTAGATGTGCATATTTGAATAAAGAGTTTTCAATTTGTTTTCTTACTATATTTATTGAAATATCTTAGATTTATTTCATTTTCCTTGATTTTTTGGTAGATGTTCTAATGCAATTTTCCTATGGAAGTAAATATTTAAATTGAATCTAGTTTTTTATTTGCATTATTTCAACTATCCTTAGACATTTACCTATTATATGATAGGATATATGATGTTGGATATTTCATGTCATATATTGGTTTGAGTGCATGTTTGGATAAAATTTAAGCTTTGTCATAATGTCTAGATTGAAGATCAAAAATATCTTTATTCTCTATCCTAACCTTCCTTTTGCTCATTTTTAGACAAAATCACTATAGTTTAGATTTCATTATAAATATACATAGTAGATTAGACTTTAGAATTTTGATTTTGATCATAATTTACTTTATTTAGTTCATAATACATTCATCTTTCACAAGAAAACTTTAACACCATGGTTTCTCCCAACAACCATTTATATAACATTTTGTGATTGACTATTTAGCTTTGCTAATACTCAACCATAGATTTCAATAATATCACAACCAAAAACTCATGCAATGGATTCTCTAAATCCATAAATGAGAATTCTTTATTCAACACTGTTGAAACCCTATGATGCACTTTTAGTCATCAATAGGTGTGAAAATTGGCAATAGAAGAAGGTCATTAGCGAAAGCTTTATGAATTTGAAGTATCTTAGCTAATTTTAGTGAGTTTTTCTCAAAGATAAATTTATCCTTTACATATTTATTTTGTTCTTAGCTCAATTGTGTAAACATCGTTTATATTCATGGTTTGATACTAGTCTTTAGGCTTATTTAGCTATAGATAGTTATTCTTTGAAGATTCATGATAAATTGTTGCAAATATAGCTTAAGCTTTGTGAATCTGATGCATTTAAGGTTAGTGATTGTAATTTTGTTAAAAGATTGATTGATTCTTTGCAAATTTATGTTTATTTTAAATTAGAAGTGTAAAGATAACTCATAGTCATAATTTTAGAGGTATCTTTAATTTAATTCAGTTAAATATTGGTGTTCTTTGAAAATATTTATATAAATTAATGCAAAATTTTCTTAATGTATAGTTTTATTACTTTTTATCTACTATGATAAGGTTTATACACCATATTTTTAACAATATTAAGAGTTTACAATATAAAAATGCCATGGATAAGGACTAGGTTAATATCTAAGACAAGGTTACCTCTTCTTACTTTGGACATTCATAGCAAAGCAAGAGAATATAAAGGTAAGCACAAGGATTCTAAATTTAAATCTACTTTAGTTGTTCATGGTGTTCTTATGTTTAACCCTTATCAATATATGACATGACTAGGTGGATCTTCCACCAATGTGCCTGGTCAGGTACATGATTAACCTAGAAATATTTGCTTTCTTTCAACCCTGTAGGTGTGGTTACTACTAAAGAACATATCAAGTCCTTCAAAGTTATTTTGAGATTTTTAAATGTGGTTCATGAACATGTTGCTTGTAGATTGTTTCCTTTTACTTTCAAAGATGTATCATATGATTGGTTTCTTAACCTTCCTAAAAATTACATTACCAATTGGAATGATTTCAAAAATATTTTCATAGATCAATTTGGAAAGATCATCAGTCCATGTGTCCTTTATCAACAATTATCTACTATGAAAAGATATTCAAGTGAAACTATTAGAGATTTTAATGCTAGATTATAGAAGATGTTTAACATAACTATAACACCCTATAGACCTGATGAATCTTTAGCTTTATAAATTTATAAGGATGCTTTAGATCCCATGAATTTTGTGTTTCTAAAAATATCTATGAGAGATATAAATATATTGAACCTAGACTATGCTAAAGTTATAAAAATAGGTGATAAAATGAAACCCTAGGGTGAACTAGCATATAATATTGCTAATGTTAATCCTAATTTCCCTATATTTATTGTCATTCCAAATGATATCTAGAGCATACATAATTTAAATGAAACACCAATTTTAAATGAATTGTCCTTGAGTCATTCTCATCCTAGTCAAAACCTAAGATTCTTAAATAATGTTGCAAGTGGATCTCATCCAAAAGATAAAAGAGCCCTAGTGTTAATAACTAGTAGTAGTACTCAAGTTCATAATCTAGAAGCACTAATAAATGAAAATGACTCCATACTTAAATGGTTAAAAAAATAATAACTTATTTTATTTAGTTTCAAAGACAAGTAGGTAATGCTGGAGAAAGATCCAATAGGAATTATTCTTATCAGAGGTTCAATAGACCTATAAATAAGTTTCATAATAGCAAAAACAATTAAAAAAATAATGAGTCATCTAAAAATAATAACAATCCTAAGATAAACATATGTGATGTATCTTTAACTAAATATTATAGAGTTCATAACACTTTAAAGCATGGTGAATTGGATTTTATATAATTTTGTAATGATTTTGATTTATTTCAAGATGAGTTAGATACATTTGAAGGTGGACCTAACAAATATAATATCATAGGTATATCTGGTTCTTTAAAATCATATAAATATGTTGACACAAATCTCATGGTGGAGGCATTTGACTTCCCATTCTAAGATGAGAAAGAGCCTAAGGATTATCTTGAAGAGATTCCTACTTTTCAACAATACCTAAAGAATATTTAGCCATTGAGGAATAGAGAACAAAAAAACCTTTGACAAGTTAAACTCCACCAAATAACTTTGATACTTCTCGTAATCCTCAAGTAGACAACAATCCAAAACCTCCAAAGGGGATTACCTCTAGAAATAATGTTGATTCATCTAGCTCTTATACTAGGAATTAATATAATATAGTTGAGGATATGAAGAATATTAAATCTAATATCACATTACATGAATTGACTCAAATTATTTAAAAAAGAGATTTGTTGTTAGAATCATTGAGTAAGAGGCCTAGTAAATCAAAAAATTTACAAATTCTAATGTAGTAATGTACAAGAAAAAAGTAGAGGTTCCATCATTCTTCATAACAATTAGAGTTTTTGGTAAAGACTCACATTATTTCTTGTTATATTTATGTGTCTTTTCAAATATCATCCTAAAAGGTGTTTGTGAGAAACTTGGTTTAACTCCAATTAAATATGATAGAGTAGTTACTCAATTAGATAAATAAAGAGTTAAAATAATTAGTAAATTGTTGAATTTTAATATATAGCTTTCTTTGAAGCCAAGGATACATCAATTCATAGATAATCAAGTGGTAGACATTCCATATACTTATCGAATGCTACTTAGTAGATATTTGACTAAGTCTTTAAATGGATACATGTAAAATAACTATTCTCATATGTGGTTACCATGGAAGGGAGTTCCTAATCAAATATGAATTGAAATGGAACCAAAATTGAAACACATGATCACTGAATACAATGCATCAAATCAAAGGGTAAACATGGTAAATTTTTATTTAGGAGTTTACACTCTTGAAAATCCCTAGGTATGTAACTCTAAAGACTCTAATGATATGCCCAAATTATGGAAATTATACTTTGATGGTACTAGATGTAAATCTAGATCTGGATTAGGAATTGTTCTAATCAATCTCATTAAGAGGGAATTTAATTCTTCTTACAAACTTTAGTTTTCTTGCACTAATAATTTTGTTGAGTATGAATATTTTATTTTAGGATTACAATTTTCCATTAAACATAAGGTCAAATAACTACTAGTAAATGGTGACTTTGAACTAGCAGTCAATTAGGTTAGTAGTAAGTACCAATGTAAATTATCATATCTTAATAAATACAAGTTTAGAGTGTGGGACTTGATTGAGTACTTTTATGCCTTTAAAATTATTTCAACTCTTAGAGAAGATAACAAGCATGTTGATGAGCTAGCCTTAGTTTCCATCAATCTTATGCCAAATCAAGATTTTAAATTGGGATACCTTAGTATTGAATTGGTTCCATGTCCCTCAATTCCTGATAATGTCAATCATTTGTAAGTATTTTATGATGATCAACAAATCATAGACTTCATGAATAATTTAGGATTATTTGAGTCTCATATTATTGATGAGGTCAATGATAATTCTCTTGATGGAGATGAATTTGATGAAAAATTAATTTAATTGAATGAAAAAAAAAATTCCCAAAGGTATGATTGCCTTAGAAAGCTTATTTGATCAAGACAAGCTAGTTGAAACTATTAAAGTTCCCAAAGTGAATGAGAACGATTATAATATAGTTGACATTGGAACCCAAGGTCAACCCTAACTAGTAAATATTTGTGTCTTGTACAAATAAAGAATCTATAAATGCTAAAGAGTTGCTAACCAAGTAAAAAGATCTTAGAGCATGGTCATATGAAGACTTAAATATCTTCGATCCTAGAATCATTACCCATATAGTTCTATTAAAATAAGCTTGTAAACCTTTTAGATAAAAATAAAGACTAGTCAATCCTATTTTAGAATCATTAATATATAAATAGGTTAATAATTTGTTGGATGTAAAAATAGTTTTTCCCATTAGACATTCTACCTAGGTAGCTAATTTAGTACCACTTAGAAAGAAGAATAGAGAAATTAGATTGTGCATAGACTTTAGAAATTTGAATAAATATTTAGAAAAGGATAATTATAATTTACCTTCCCTTGATCATGTCATTCAAATTATAAGTATTTCTTATATGATGTCTTTCATATATGGTTTTTTAGGTTATAATCAAGTACTTGCAAACAAGGAGGAAAAAATGAGGACTACATTAACAAATAAGTGGGACACTTTTTATTACAAAAGAATTACTTTTGGATACATAAATGTAGGATAAATTTTTCAAAGAGCTATGGACCATTATTTTTAGGGTCTCATAGGTACATGCATCATCATATATATGGATGATCCAACTATGTTTTCTTTAAATAGGGAAGACCATATTATTCATTTATAGTAGGTATTTAAGTGTTGTAAAAGGTATGTAATTTCCCCTAATCCTAAGAAAATCATTTTTGTGTTACAAAAGGGAACTTAATAGGACATGTTATAACTAAGGATGGGATTTATATAGATCCTGATAGATTTGATGCCATATCCAAAATAGAAACCCCTAACATTAGAAAAGAATTAAATTCTTTCTTTGGGAAAATCAATTTTGTGAGAAAGTTCTTTTTTGGTTTTGAAAAAATTGTGAAGTCACTTAATGACATGTTTAATAAGGATTCCAAGGTCATATGGAGTGAAGAGATAAAGAAAGTCTTCAAGGACATAAAAAAGCAATAGGACAGGCACCAGTATTGATAAGTCCTGATTTCACAAAATATTTTTATCTTTATTATTTTGTTTCAAAACATATTATAGATGCTATTTTAACTCAAAAATAGATAAATTTGATCATCTAATTGCATTTATGAGCACTAATTTTAAAAATGTTTAGTTAAACTATTATATAATTGACAAATAAGCATGTGTTTTAGTTAAGATAGTTAAAAAGTTTAGACATTATATTCTTAGGAATAAAGTGCATGCAATTTTCACAGACTATACCACTAAACTTATGCTTAGTCAATGTGAATTAGGAGAGAAAAGAGGTAAGTGGATGTCTATTTTCTAAGAGTATGATCTTGAGATGAAAATTGTGAAATTGGTAAGGTCTCAAGGATTGATTCAAATTATTTTCAATACTAATCCTAAAGCGAATGTCATGTAGGTGAAATAAAAAAAATTTAAACCAAATGATTGGTATGATGTAATTATTCATTTAATAACTATGCATCACTTGAGTTGTGTTTCAAAAGAATAAGAAACTAAGATTTTGAGTACTTCTCATCAAAAGCTTAGAAGTGTGAACCCTTATAGAAAGACAACAACTCATAAAATCCTAAGGGTAGGATATTACTGGCCAACAATTTTCAAGGATACACATAAACATGTTAGAGAATGTCATCAATGTCATATCTTCAACAATAAATAACCAAAAGCAGCTATGCCATTGAAGTTAGTGCTAGTTGACAAACCTTTTACTCAATGGGAATTGGACTTTGTGGGGGTCATTAACCCTAATTCTTCATATGGACATAAGTATATTCTTTATAATGCTAATTATTATATAATATGGATAGAGGTAGTTGAAACCAAATAATGTAAAATTGAATATATAATCAAGTTCTTGGAAGAAAACATTTGTACAAGATTTGGGACACCAATATCATTAGTTTGTGAGAATAGATAATATTTATTTATATAAAAATGACTAAGTGGGCCTATGATAACAACATAATTCTTATGTTATCATCAAATCATTACCTTAAAGGTAATGGAATCTCAAAATCAACAAACAAAAATTTGATGAAAGATATCAAAAAATTTGTAGTTAAACAACCTAGAACATGGCATAAATTACTTAAATAGACCCTTTGGGTAGACAAAACTAGAGTGAATCAAGATTTGAAATAATCACCATTCCTATTAGTGTATGTTCAAGAGTTTATATTTCTAATTACTTTCAAGTTACCAACTTAAAATTTCATGCAAGATTACATGGAAGAAGATCAAGAGTATGCTAATTCAAGGTTACTTGACATCATAAAAATGGAGGATGTGTTAGGACCCCACGGAAGCACCATTGATTACCATATACAAGCAACTTAAGATGTGGAATTAACCAGAAGTAACAAGTAACTAGAAACTAGAAACAAAATAGAATATGAGAGACAATACACAACTTGTATTAATACTCATCCATAAAAGAATACAATAAAGAAGATGCCACTTCTTCTTCACACCTCTCAGAGGCTTCCCACACCTCAAGTTTACAGTACTTCTTTCCTCAAATCTCTCTCTCTTATGGTCCTAACACATAACTCAAACATAGAGTTGGTGTTCACCTCTAAGCAGTCAGTATCCACTATTGCCAGTACTCTAGGGCTCCACGCACTCCACAAGTGCTCCACGCACTCCAAGTACACAATCATACTTCAAGTATATCTCCCAAGAACTACAACAACCTACAACCCAAATGATCTTACTTATGGAAGGAACTACCTTGCCTTCCTTTTTACTCTTTGATGTGTTGTTGTCACCTTTGATCCTGCTGCCACCTGCAGATCTCCTTTGACCTCACACACACACCTGTTACCATGTAGATCTCTCTACACCCTAAAAAACCCTTGTCCTTGCCTCACCAAGTCCTTATGATTCTCCAAACTAGTACCCCAGTGGATCTTCTCCCTAATCTAGCACACCTACAGACCAACCTGATCATACACACTTGGCACCCCTACGGAACTAGGAGGAACACCCTTGCTCAATTCACACACAGAAGGAGCTAAATTTGCTCAACTCAAACTAGCACAAATTAAAATATAGCCCATGAGTCTATTATATAGATCTCATACAAACAATAATTAGACACCTAATTACAATAATTAGATCTCCAGCTTCAAGTCTAAAATTGGCTCTTAACATGCAAACACTCAGTTTGTTAACAAACTATCCATAACACTCGCAGTTCCAAACCACACAGGAAATTGACATCGGTCCCTGTCTACCTAGAGATGACTGACATCAGCCAAATACTGCCGATGTTAGTTGCCTTCTTGTCTACCCCTAACTGATGTCAGTTGGCCTGATCGATACTAGCAACTGTGACACTCAACACCCTCCTTCCCTATTTGCATCAGTGAAGATTTTAGCTCCACAACCTAACAATCTCCCACTTGGAGATAAATAGCTACACTGTACCTATACCTGTACCCCACCTAATCTATATCCTGGCTTGTATCTCTCTTTAAAATCAATCCTAAATACCACCCACCACACAACCTATGGTGCACCTCCTGTCATGCGAGTAACTTGCCACATCCAAACCTACAAACCCATGTAGTGAAGTCCTAACCCTGCATAGCATGAATCCTTGCTATTGGTCCCTCTCAAATACCTGAGAACCCACTTCCCTAAATTGGCTCCTAACTCTCTGACAGCTCCCACTACTTGGGCAAACTCAAGTCTATACCAGACCTCATGTGATTTCAAAGACTAAACTATCCAACCCTTGTTGTGCTCTGACTCTGCAACCTACGTATTGAACCTCGACAACACCTGATTCACATCAGCTCCCACTAGAGACAAAATCAACTTGTGATCTTCCATGTCTCTCATTCCAAAGAATTTCACTGCTCCAAATTCCTCATGACATGCCACTGAACTAACCTTACCCTTAGCTCAGCAAAACCCTATATGTCTGAACCTGCACCAAGCTCATCCTCCACATACAGTAACAAGATAATGTTGTGACCATCATCCACCTGGTAAGACAAACACAATGGTTATATTGGCATTGACTAAAGCCCTGCTTTGTCATCCACCTGGTACCACCTGTCAGTCCTGTACCACTGTCCTATAGCTTTCTCAAGACTATATGACTTGGCCTTATATCTCATGTGTCCATTCTCTCTATTCTTTAACCAAGGTAACCATTTGTCTCAGTGCTTTCATACCGGTCGACAACCCTACCAAATCTCCCGTTTGGTCCTGCATCCTGTCATGCCATGCTCCCACTATTTCTTAGATCCTTCCTGCTCTGTAGTCAGCAACTAGTATAAATAAGAGGAACAAAAAATTTGTGGCTTACTTACACTTTCAATCCTCCCCATGGGCATTTAAGACTCCTTGACATCTTGCTATCTACCAAAAATTTGTCCTAGTGACTGACCTTAGTCACTACACAGTCTGCATCTGACCGACATTAGTTCCATGTGACTGTCCAGGTCACCAACACCGGTTATCCTGCCAATGTTGGTCTCCACTTGCCCAACACCACTGACTTCTCTGGTCTACACATGACTGACATCAGCACCTATCTATTTGATGTTAGTTACCCTTGACTGACGCCGATACCTATGTATGCCTATGAGTGATGAATTTTTACCTGCAAGCTCTCCATGGATCAAAACCCTATCCAAATCACCCTGCTCAAAAGTATCTAGCCCCATCCACTAGTCTCTATCCATCATCTCCTCCAAGAACACCAAGACTTTCCAGTTCTTAAGTTTATCAAATACATCAGTCTTCCTTTTCTTGCAATAAACACAATCCTTTCTTGTAGCAACCCACTGCTCACAGAAATCTCAGTCTATGCTTTCCGAAGCTAAACTCTTCTCTTTTGACTTAAGAACATCCATTGCCTTCTCACTTATGTGACCAAGCCTACAAAGCCACACCTGTGCAACAAAAGTGGAAATAGTAATATAAGTAGATAGATAAAGGATACCAACTTTCTTACCATTAGCTAATTCAAGTGCATCCACTGTGAGAGTTCTTATGCATCTCTCATCACCCAACTTTCTTAAAGTAATTAGCCACATCTTCAAGATTGGGACCTGCATGACCTTCTTCAACACCCATGTGTTGGCTGCCTGCAATTTTAGCAACACTTCCCCTTTGCCAACAATCTAACAAGGCTCACCAACCCCTCTACTTGGGGCTACATGGAAAGAGGCAACAGAATCTATTAACCAAGATTCAACTTTATCCAGAGCATCCTATGCAATAACACCTATAACATCTACTTCTTTATGCTGATCTGCTACCAACCAACAATCTTTATTTACCTACTCTTCCTTTCCATAACACTGTAAGTGACCATTCATGCTATTCAATTTCTCCATTCATAGCTTACTTTCTTCTGCCGTTGCTATACTCCCACTCAATCAGAAACCCCTAAGAGTGACCTGTAACCAAACACAAAACCTAATCCCTGCAACCTTAGCTCTGATACCAACTGTTACTGGTATCAAGATATGACTCAACAACCTTGCTCTGATACCAACTGTTAGGACCCCACAGAAGCACCATTGATTACCATATACAATCAACTTAAGATGAGGAATTAACCAGAAGTAACAAGTAACTAGAAACCAGAAACAACATAGAATATGAGAGACAATACACAACTTGTATTAATACTCATCTAGAAAAGAATATAATAAAGAAGATGCCACTTCTTCTTCACACCTCTTAGAGGCTTCCCACACCTAAAGTGTACAATACTTCTTTCCTCAAAGATCTCTCTCTTACGGTCCTAACACACAACTCAAACATAGAGTTGGTGTTCACCTCCAACCAGTCAGTATCCACTACTGCCAGTACACCAGTGTTCCACACACTCCACAAGTGCTCCACACACTCCAAGTACACAATCATACTTTAAGTAGATCTCCCAAGAACTGCAACAACCTGTAACCCAAATGATCTTACTTATGGAAGGAACTACCTTGACTTCCTTTTTGCTCTTTGATGTGTTGTTGTCACCTTTGATCCTGCTGCCACCTACAGATCTCCTTTGACCTCACACACACACCTGTTACCATGTAGATCTCTCTACACCCTAAATAACCCTTGTCCTTACCTCACCAAGTCCTTATGATTCTCCAAACCAGTACCCCACTAGATCTTCTTCCTAATCTAGGACACTTGCAGACCAACCTGATCATACACACTCGGCACCCCTATGGAACTAGGAGGAACACCCTTGCTCACTTCACACACAGAAGGAGCTATATTTTCTCAACTCAAACTAGCATAAATTATAATATAGCCCATGAGTCTATTATATAGATCTCATGCAAACAATAATTAGACACCTAATTACAATAATTATATTCGCTACTTCAAGTTTAAAATTAGCTCTTAACATGCAAACACTCAGTTTGTTAACAAACTGTCTATAACACTCACAGTTCTAAACCACATAGGTGACCGACATCGGTCCCTATCTGCCTGGAGATGACTGACGTCAGTCAAATACTACCGATGTCGATTGCCTTCTTGTCTACCCCTGATCGACGTCGGTTGGCCTGACCGATGTCGGTGATTGTGACACTCAGCACCCTCCTTCCCTATTTGCATCAGTGAAGCTTTTAGCTCCACAACCTAATAGGATGTAAGGGAAGAAACATTTACCAACTAAAATAGACATAAAACCATAATCAAAATATGGTTTGAAAATCATGCAAATATTAAGATGTTTAGGCAAGGAAACCTAGTTCTCCTATGGGATAAGGCATCTAAACCAAAAAGAAAACATGTGAAATTCAATCCTTTATAGATTGGCCCTTATCAAATTGTTGAAAATTTGGGAGACAACACCTTCAAAATCAAAAACTTGTTGGTACTAGAGTTCACTTTGACAACTAATGGGAAATATCTCAAACACTACTTATATGTTGTACCACCTCAAGTCTTCATGGATTAATTTATAAGATTAGTTAGATTTAGTTTAGGTAGGATTAGATTAGTTTCCTTTCATGTTCTTTATCTATAAATATTTGTTTACTTATTATCTATTTTTCTTGTTGTGTGTTTCCTTTTCTTTTCTTTATTCTCTGATTTTAATAAGTCTTTTTCAAGACAATTTTCAATCTCTAATTTGTGTAGTTTCTAAAAAAGAATTTATCAAATCAAGAATGTAGGTATGAACCTCAAATATTTATTGATCATGGATTTTTTAAATTTGAGTTTAATGTTATGATTTTGATAAATTGGTGAGAATTGAGATATAGGTTAATTTTTCCTTAAAATCTTAAACCTTGTTTTGATTTAAGTTTGATTCTAATAAGGATTGCATATGCTGAATGAAAGCTTGAATTATTAGAGCAAAGTCATGTTAGCACTTAAAGATAATTATTACCTGTGATGAAGTTTATAACCAAAGATGATTATTTGAAGATGAAATATTTGACAAAAAACCTAAAACCTAGCTAATTCAAGTTCCCAATCTTTATTTGAAAGATAAATATATTTGAAATTTTTTAAAATATATATATATATATATTGAGAATTCCAAGTCTTTCTAAGCAAACATGATTCTAGTAAGTTCCACTCAGGATATGGATGCCTAGCTGGCAGTGGAGTAAGGGCTTGTGTGGAGCCAAAGGTATCTCTATTAGGGCTATAGACACATGGATTGTAGTAGAGAAATACCCAATCCTTTACTTTTCATAAAACATGATTAGTAATAAATATGTAAATACTCTATAAGTTAATGTTAATTATTAAGATCATGAAATCTAGAAGTTATTATCTAAATTCCATGGCAATCAGTGAATGAATTAAATTACACACACATCATGACTAAGTTTTGGTGTTTGAGCCTAATTATACATTTTTAAGACTTATTTTAATCATGAATTAATCTTAATGATGTTACTTGATCATGTGGAATAATTGGTCTATTTATTAGTATAAACCAAGAGTACCTGAGTTCTAACATTTTGTAATTTTCTCCCCAAAAGTCACCATTTTTTGAGGTCAACATACCCCCATCTTTTGAAAAAGAGGACCCTTGTTCAATTTTTAAAAGTTTGTTATAAATTTACATTCAAATTGATCAAAATTACATTATTAAATATCATGTTTTGTTTTAGCTCTCATTCGCATGTCATCCCATAAGGTTTCTTTGACATTATCTAATATTTCTAATGTTTGATTTTTGTTTTTCCATTTTGTAGGTTTAATGGAGTTCCATTTGAATGAATAATTTTTATGGTTTTATGATTTAATGACAAATTAACCCTTAGATAAATAATATTATCTTGTTTTATCCTTTTATACTAACCTTTGGTCTTAATTGATTGAATCCAAGTTGAAATAAAGTTAAAAAACCTTGGTCTAAATGTTTTAGCCTAAGTTCCTTTTGAAATGGATTCAAATTTATGTAGGATTCATATTTACATGGGAACATTTTATTATATCTTTGAATTGGTTTAAATTTTATCATGTGTTTTAATCATGTTTATTAACATTTATAAAACTTTAGTCTAAATATTTTGTGCTAATTCTCCACATATATCCCAAGTGATTATGTCTTTGATTCTATACCCACAGGTACTTGAAGATGCGACGAGTCCTAATCTTAGGAGCTTGAAGTAAAGATCAATGATCTATGGGTAAAGATGAAGTTAATAAGTCAAAGGAATTTAT
Source organism: Torreya grandis (assembly GCA_037957365.1). NCBI lineage: Eukaryota > Viridiplantae > Streptophyta > Pinopsida > Cupressales > Taxaceae > Torreya > Torreya grandis. The sequence continues at coordinate 93,661 of JARHVA010006374.1, read as the reverse complement.
TGATGGTGCATGTTAATAATGTAATAGAGATCTGATGGTGAGCAAGGAATCATATCATCAAACAATTCTGAAATCATACATGAAAGTGACAAGTATTACAATTTTGGCAAAATAGTAGAAAATATAATGGTGAGTGAAGGTCAATAAGTCAAAAATACTAAGAAGGAATGTGAGAGTGACAATTTTAACAATCTCAACAAGAGATCAAGAAAATCAATGGCTCACATGTGATCTTGTGTATAAATAAAGAGATCAATGGTTCACGCTTGATCTTATAGTTATTAGATCAATGGTGCAAGTTTAATCTCACAAAAATAAGATCAATGGTGCAAGTTTAATCTCACAAAAATAAGATCAATGGCCCACATTTGATTATATGTTCAAGATCAATGGTATGAGTGGAGTTAACAATTCAAAGAGCTTAGATTGAATGAGAAGCTTCTACATGGTGAAAAGGTGTTAAGTAATGAAGAATGTTTATAGGTACATATAGAGCTCATATAACTACCAAGTGGAAAGATCTCGTAAGCTCAAAAGGAATATCAATGGCCCATGAAGAATTCAAGGTTGCGAAGACCTCTTAAGATATAAATGGTGTAAATTAATTGAGCTTTAATATTATATGATTTAATGACACATGTAAAAAAGTGACAAATTATCACATTTTAAATTAATGAATAACATGACATGGTAATGTCACATAGGCATAACATGCCAAATTAGAGATCTTGTAGACCCAAGAATGTGAAAGTTATAAATATTCAATCAAAATGAAATCTAAGTCACATAAGATCACATTTCAAACTATTTTACCACCATTAAATCCTTGTGTGAACCTCCAAAATCCCTAAAGTGTATGGATTGCCAAGATTATCTCTGGATTCACTATAATTAAGCTAAGAGAGTTAGACTATTGTATGCAAAAGGATAATTCAATTGGAATTATATTAATGACAACACATAAACATGTTTCAAAGAAATATGTTAAATTATATTTGACATCAGATGTAGAGGGTCACATGTTCAAAAACACAAAGCTTGTAGTTGTTACTTTTAACACAGGGGATAATAATTATTCTAAATTATTCTAGACAATTTATAAATATCAAGTTATCACCAAGGAATAAGAGAATTTCCTATTGATAAAGAGATTATATGAAGATATTCTATCCATTTAGATGACCATACTTCACTATGTAGTTAAAAAACTAGAGGTTCTTCATTGCATTGATATTCTTGCTCCCATTTTAAAGGAAGCTAAAATAGAAAAGGGCATGTTAATTAATGAACATAATCAAAGGAAATTTACTTACATTTCCATAATTTCCATTGATCCTTATTAAAAATTCCCCAATCCCCAATTTAACCTAACCTTAATTAACTCATGGGCTAAGCGACACAACATGATGGGCATCTTATCTATGTGGTTAAAATTTGGTAACTAGGTTGTTATAGACCTTACAAGGAAAATCCTAATAAATAAATTTAGACCTGGAATTAAGATGGTGATGACTATGCTAAAAAATTTGTATGGATGTGAAACTATAGCATATGTAAATCCAATGTGGGTACCCATGGTATATTCCATCATTAAAAGGATGATAGTTCCTCCATGGGGTGAGATAATCATCATCTCTCTAAGTAGACAAATATATGCAATTAGGCATAGGAAGAAGAATAAGTTTTTCATGTTATCATAAATTTTAAATGCCCTATATGCCACCTCAAAAATTCTCGATGAGAGAGAATGGTCTCCAAGTGGTACTTAGACCATTCCCCAATACAATTCCAAGTTGCACATATATAAGTATAAAGACTACATTTAATTTATTTGTGATTGTGTCTACCATGCATTAAGTGAATCTATAACTAGTATACCCATGGATATATTTATCCTTATAATCAAAAAATTAGTTGAATCATTGGAGACATATGGCTATACCATGATTACACTATTATGCGGATTGAAAGAACTCAAAATTATCCTCTCAAGTTACCAATCCATGTTCCTGATAAACTAGCAAAAAAAGAGGTGGCCAATTATTTGTTCCATGGTATATATGGCCTTTGAAAAACTAAGAGAAAAGGACTCTTGCATAAATTTCAAATGACAGTTGGCAAGACAACTTTTAGACATTGGGTTTATATTAAAGTTGCATCAAAACATAAGATGTCTGTCAACCTACACATGGATGATCTTAGGTAATGGGACCCTCATGATAGCGTAAAAGAGAATTTAAGGATCAAGGGTATTGTTGATGTTCCATATGAACATGAGTCCAATAAATTTGACTTCATATACATAAAATTATCCTTAAGCTATGAATTTGTTAGGATATTAAAGGAACACAACATAAGACCTGAGTCTAGATTGAATAGAGACCATAAAATGGAAGCTAGGTGGAAATTAGGCCCAAGGTAGTATCATTTGATTGGTTTTAGTTCTTCTAAGTTTCCCTTAGCAAAATTTAATATTGAACATGGCCCAAAATAGAGGATGCCTAATGAAATTTCTTAAATTTCATCAGCTCTTAAATCATCAAAGGTAGTATAAAAAGAGCTACAATAAGAGGAGGTGCATATGATATCCCTAGATCCTAATGAATATGTTGAGGATGCATTGAATATGCTATCCATGGATTATGAAATAGATTAAAACAAAGAGGAAGTGTTGAGAAAACTAAGAAAGAATAGGATAAAGGGAAGTCTTTACACTTGGTTCCTATTGACACTCCAAAGAGAAAAGCTAAGACTGATATTGTTTCAAAGGTAAAGAAACCAACCATAACCATCACTTTTCCTTTAAGTGAATTCAATTTGTTTAGCAAGGAAAACATACTATATGTTCTACCTATCCTTGAGTGGTTCATTTATGAGATGAGGATAGAAAATCTTCCAATTATTCACCATCCATGGGAAATGGTGAAAGCTACTAATATCACTTTATAATAAGAATTAAAACCCTAGATCATTACTCTACAAGAGGAAGAAGCAAGGATATTGTCTACTCCAAGTCAGCCAATAACCCAATTACAAGTAAAGGTCATAGTTCCACATGTGACCCAATCTTAAGTTAGAGTTATATTTGATCTAGAGACTGCTAGTTTGTAAAGAGTGACTGAGAAAAACATAGGCAAGGTGGTGAAGAAATTATATATCGAAAGGTGGATCCCTTGACTAAATTAACCTAGGAAAAAGGATGTAGACCTAGTGATGATCTAATATTTGAAGAGGATGTCTTGGAGTTGGCTCAAGCAAAATTAAAATAGTTACAAGTTACAATTAAAGGCCTGAAGTAAAAAAAGAAGTTTAAGGGCATTATCTATGATATATTTACTTCCTTGAAGAAAATAAGGTCTAAGCTGGATATAGTGAACAAGTAACATTCTATGGCAATGAGCCAAGTAAATCAATGGTAGAATTCAAGAAATAAGGCAAAGGAATTGATTAATATATTAATAGAGGACCAAATTCCTTATTTAAAAATACTTAGCTTATCCCATTTAAATATGGCTATGGTAATACTGATTAAGAAGATCAAGGATTTGAATAATTGGTCCAGAGGCATGGAGGATATTTCAAAGGAGTTAAAATAGTTAGAAAACTAGATGGTGCATATATTGGATGGCTTGATCAAAGACCCAACTACCCTTATTCCCATTGTATTGATAATAGATGAGGAGTTCAAATATAAAGCTAATAAATTCATGTAATAAGTGAAGAGAAAAATCCAAGGCACATCTAGAGTAGACAATAAAAGAATTTGGGCATGATCCTATCTACAACAGATAAAATTGGTGATGTTAGAAGCATTAAGGAAGTAATGAATAGGGATGACAAAGACTTGAAATACCTATAAGATAAAGAAAAAGATTTGTTTATGGAACCAATTATTAGGATTAGGCTTATTGATGGGCAACATGATAAAGTAATGAAGATGAAGAAATAAAATCAATAAGGATCTTCTCAAAGTCAAATATGTTAACTTAGAATATTCTCTTATTTAGAAACATGTATATAATTTTAAGAGAAAATATTCTATCTATAAAATCATGTGCATCTTATAAATCACATTGCTTATAGGTTAGTCCATTTTCTAAAGTGTCTATTTATAGAATATTGTAAAAGGACAACTATCCTTAACAATTATTCAATTATCATTTAATATTACTGATGAACATACCTCAAAGTATTCTATAAAAAGGGTATTTTCATTTGTATAAGGGAGGGAGATTTTTAGAGCAAAACTAATTTTTAAATTTGGATCAAATTAATGCATGCAAGGGAATTTTGCAAGGATTTTCTTGTATTTGTGTTATTAGAATTCTATGTGATTGTATAATTGTTGTGTTGGATAATAGTATATATTTGGATGTACTTCACCCTTTGATGACTTCCATTACTTGAATAAAAGTATGAAAATGAGAAATTAGTACTTAAATGTCTACCTAGGAGATGTGAAACACTTCTATATGTTTTCAAGTAACTCCTACACAAAGTAATTGGGATAATTAAATTGATCATTTCTATGAATAATTTAGTGGGTGATGTTTAAAATTACCTTATGTATTTTCTTGGTAGACTTGGTCATCTACAAAAATATTTTGGTAATGCATTAAACAAGAATGCACACTAGTTCATCTGGAATTTCATCAATAAGAATCCCTCAGTTGGCCTACACATGTAGATCCTAAAATTATTACAAGATGGGAGGCATTTTTATATTGTATGGAAGAAAAGAGTCTCCTCATGTAGGAATGCCCAAAGCTCAAGCCATGGCTTATGTGTTGATTACCATAGTCTCATTCATACCAAAATAGATTGTGCCCTCATTATATCACTCGGGAAATACTTGAATGATCTTTCCTAGGTCACCAAATGTGGGTAATATCAATAGGTATTCAATGTCTATGTCTAAAAACTAGTGGGGAGCTATGAGACAAGCAATTGTGTGTTATCAATAGGGTTGAGGTAGAAGAATTTTTGCTCAGCTTGGCAAGGGTACTCAAACAACTCTTGATCAATGTACTTAGTTTGTTGGAGTGTCATGTCAATACCCATGGATTCTTTTTAAGAATATGTAAGAGCCCTAATTATCTATGAAGTATCCATGGATATGTAATATGGTGAAATTGGAATCCTTTGTATGGCAAAGAAAATAACTCAGCTCTTGATAGTTGTAACTTGTGAAAAAATATACTCAAGGATGAAATATGAACTTGCTAGTTAAACTTGGCTTTTATAAATTTGATACCTCTTAGATTCTACATCTAGGCTATGCTTAGTTGTCTATTAATCTTTAATGAAATATTATATGTGTCAAATATGTATGTAATCTAGATACTGAAGTAGTTATTCATTATCACATGTGTGGAGTTACGTTGTTATGTTCTTTGATGTTTATATAAAGGGTATGAGTAGTTGATGTTGATGAACAAATGATTTTTTTCGGATCACATCAATTGACCCTTGGTTCATGTATTTAATTATAGTGGTTGACTATTATTCAATAAATATCTTGTTTATGGGACATTTTGGCATCTTTCTTAGACTTAATATTTTTTAGTCACTCCTTTTTTAATTTTTTAATGGCACACATGGATCCTCCTATGCACGTCTATCACATGTGATGCTTGGTCTTTGAAATTAACAAATTTTATTATTGAGATCATCTACAAATAAATAACTAGAAAATAAAAATACACACATAAAGCATGTAAATCAAGGAAATTTTAAGCTATATGGTGTTACTTGTCACCCACTAAGATTGGAGAATGAGATCAATCGACTAGTGGTGGTAGGGCTTAATCTTAAAACCATTTACCTACCTTGATAACATGGTTCCATGAAGATATCTTAAAACCATGGTTCCTTGATACATTATGTTATGTTTAATGTAGGGCCATTTCCATCATATATGTAGCTTATCTAGAAATGATCTAAATTGAATATCATACAATAAAATTTGTTGATCCTTTTCAAATTATTTTTGGCACAAGTTTATATCATGCCATTCTTTTTTAATCTACTTTTTTACTTTATAAATCCAATATAATTTACATCTAAACTCATCCATACTATTTATTTCAAGGATTTAGTTGGTAATAGACCCATGATATTCAAGGCAAATGACCATGGCAATGCATAGGATAGGTACTAAATATTCCATCAAGATGATTGCGTCCAGACCATACACCAATTAGAACAGTGTAAATCTTTTAGGCCTTCTGTAATGTGTGTGATATGCCCACAATATCATAGGAATGTGATCTTCCCAGTCATCCCATATAACATCTCAAATTTTTGTTAGCATCTTATCCAATACTTTATTAGATGCTTCAACTTGGCCATTATCTTAGGGATGATACATAGTGATTTTATGATGAGAGATCATAAATTATTCAATCAAATACTTGATGGTATTGTTTAGAAAGTGTGTTCCTCTATCACTAACTAATTTTATAGGGTATCCAAACTTTATAATGATATTTTCATAGAAAATGTTTGTTGCATCCTTTGCACCACATCTAGGGGTTCTAACAGCTTCAACCTACTTAGTCAAATAGTCAATCAAAATAATGATGTACCTTTCTAATAGGGATCTAAATCCTACAATATAACATAATCATGAAACAACCCTAAAATATTCCTAAGTTTTAATATTCACTTATTCTAATAAACAAGAAAGTAAATCTAATTTAGTAAACACCAAATCTTATGGAACAAAGTGGGGGTTAGAAATAAAACAAACAACTAAATTAAACATGCATAGAAGACATATACTCACGTCAACGTATAAAAAATATTAATGCATGGAAAGAGAATCACAACTTCATTGTTTATCTAATCTTATAAAGGAGAAATAAAGATTGGAATACTTACCTTGCAGATAAACTTGCTGAGCCTCAATCTTTCCCTTGGTCAAGGTGATCTACAAGAGATTTTTTTGGTATGTAAGGATAACAAATACAAATCAGCTCTAGGATACACAACCTCTTTATGCATCCAAAATAATTGTCCACAAGATAATATCCTCAATTAGAATGGTCAATAAGTATATGTTAATTTTCACTTATTCTTCTTTGCTTCTATTCTTACAAATGGTTGGAAATGAGCTTATATATATATATATATATATATATTTGTGTGTGTGTGTGTGTGTGTGTGTGTGGATCTTTCCCTACATCCTCCCAAAAATATTATCTATGATTTTAGCCTTATTTTATAGAATACCTTTGTTGTATACTACATGTTCAATCAAAAAACTAAAAGGTATGAAAAATAAACATTTATTCAAATTCAAAGCAATGCATAGATATCAACATCATTCCAACATTAGACACAAATTAGACAAGTGTTCTTTGTATAAGGAAATGACTACCCAATCATCTAGATAAACTTCCAAGAAATCATCCATAAAATCCTTGAATCTTGTATCCACTATGTGAGATAACATTACAGGTGCATTATTACGGCCAAAAGGCATGACCTTATACCAAAGATAACCCAATTCCATTTCAAAAGTAATTTTTTCTTGATATTATTCTATGATCAAGATCTAATGATATCCACTGAAACCATCTTAAAGGAATATACTCCATGTCCTATGAAAAACCCCAAAACTTCATCTATAAATGGTATTGGAAATGGATCATTTGCACAAGCATCATTAAAAATATGGTAATCACCATAAACATGATTTATTCTATTTTCTTGGTCTAAAATATCATGGGAACTACCCTATCAGGATTTTATACTAGATAGATTATCCCTACATCCTACATTCTATCCAATTCGGCCTTTACTTTCAACTTTATATTTGGGTTTAGCTTATGTGGCCACTTATTTATTGGTCATTTGTAATCCTTAAATTTAATGAACATATCACTAAGAGATGGTTTAACTCTTCAAAATTATGAGAATTTGGTGGGAAAAATGTCTTGGTAATCCCTCAAAAGTTGTAGAGATTCTGAAATTTTAGTTTTTGTTTAATAGTCACCTATGCTTGGCAGCTTTAGAACCTCCTATATTCCAATGTTTTTGACATGATTCTTGATAGGTTTCTGATAAATAATATGTTTTTCTTCATTGAAAATTTCTTGTATCCTTATTTATCATTCCTATTTGGGAATTTGGATGCTATGCAACTTGTCTTCTTCTGTTAGTTGTACATCGATGTCCTTGAGTGGTTCAAAAGGTCACTCTATCTCAAATAAATCATTTATATATAAATCATCATCAAAATTAGAATCTTAAATGTCTTTTGCCTCATCTTGGATCCAGTGACATGGTTATGTTAGAGATTTTTATTCATTCTTAGTAGCCTTGTACCTTTATAGTATCGATTTAGATTAGAGGTTGCATTATTTTGTGTAGTAGATTCTATTGTGGTACTCAAGTATTATATGAACCCATGACATAAAAAATACTTTATTTTTTATATTGCATTGTGGACTAGAGGATGTTCATCTTCAAACATAAAGATCTATATAAAATCACTTTATACTTGTGCCCAATGTTTGGTCTCCCTTCTGTGTTCATGGTGCATGTACTAGGCTACTGGTAGTGAAGTAAGTGTATGTTGGAATATATGAACCTAATAGTTTGGTTCCACATGTTATTCATTCCAAACATCAACACATTTATGGATATGAATTTTAAGACACTCACATTCTTGAAAGAATGGCTAATTGGTATGGATAAACTATGGCAACTAAAATTTTATGAACATGAGCTCACTAGAATCATCCCATTCCATCTTGTTGTCCTAATGAGTTACTTACCATATCATAGAAACTCTATTTATAGGCATAATTTCAAGTGATAACTCTCTAATTGATGGTTATAATATGGACTTGCAAGTTAAAAATGAAAATTTTGAGGTCTTCTATTGTATAATATATGAGAAGTTATTGCTGGTGCACAAAAACTATTCACATTGGTCAAAGCTATTGATCACCTTGGGCCCAATTCAAGAGGTGTGTATTTGATTCACCATTGATAGATGAATCTATTTCTTATGATAAATTGCCTTCCCTTGTTGGCTCTATGTAGTCTTTCATGTGGTCATTGACTTGATAAAGGAAATGAACTTCAAATCAAGTAAGAGATTTTATAGACATAAAGGAACATTTTTCAATGATAAAATAATTTACCATTAGCTATGTAACTACTATTTTGGGCCTCTATTATTATGATGTCTTAAATTACTGAGTGAGTAGGGGTCTGTACCTAAGGTTTGGTATGTTTGTACAATAAGTTACATTTAGTTGTGTGTAAAGGTTTTGGATTTTCCTTAGAATTCAACTTCATCCAAATAGTTTCTTATGAAACATATCTAGAGTTTAGTTTAGCTAGAATTATATAAGTCTTGTGGGTTCTGTTGAGAGGAATGACAACAAATTTATCACCTTGATGTATCTCAAGCTGATTGTGTATTGTATTGGTAGTAATTTAAACATCATATACCCAATTTTTACCTATCAGTGTAGGGTAGTGTGTTGTTGTGGTCTTAATTGTTATGACTTCAAATTCACCTCACAGAGATATCTCTGCTACATTGATCTCAACATCTTCTAGTTTACCAATGGGCTCAACTTTTCCATAATTAGTTAGGCTTAAGGTTACTAATTTTTAACTCAAAACCGGTCATCTAATAGATTCCCATGTAGACTAATGAATATTATTAACTATGCTACCAAAATCAAAGACAACATTTAAGATATTGTAACCAACAACCTTAATGTCAATCCATGTGTCAACATCTCAGGCCTTCTTCATCTTGACATACCAAACTAGTTTTTCTATCTTTTGTTGTCCATGCTACATACACTCCAAAAGATTATGTATTATATTCATGATGTTATATGATATATCTTAATTATGTAGAGTAATCAAAAGTTTAAAGAGATCTATATGCATAGTGAAAACTCCATCTTGGCACATAATATGCATGATCTAACTGTACATTTGCACATCTATTACAACAACATCACCATCAGTAGTATCCAAATGTTGAATGTTTTTCAACATCTACACATCTTCATACATTAGACTCTTCTCTATGGTTAGGTATAGATATTTATCCTATTTAACATTTTTGATGCCTTGATCTTGAGGCATCTTAATTGGAGGTAACCCTTATTTTGTGTGCTATTGTCGCATGAAAACATTCAAAATTTCATTTTATTTAGGCTTTATACTTACCATATTCACATTTTGGACAAATTTGTCCTTTCTTTGATTTTCTAGAATAGGGAAATATTCTATGTCATGTTGGTTAGAGATTATATAATATGCACACTATGACTATCTTTGTGGTTTCATCAAGTAATTATGTTGAACATGATTGTATTCTCCACATAGGTAGCATTGTAGGGGAGGCCACTGGTAGTTATTTCATATACCAACTTTGTATCCTCCTATATAACCACCATGACCTCATCCTCTCTTAGCTTGATATCGACCTTGATATACTCCTTGTTAATATATAGTGTTCGACTACTATTACTACTAACTACTATCTCCAATTTTGAATTGTTGTTGCACAACTAGTGTGGTCCAACTCATTTGTTATTGTTGTTTTTTTGTTATAGGTGAGATCTAAGGTGCTACTTATTGATAATGAGGAGATAGAGGTGTCTAACTTGGTGAATGAGGGGTCCATCTAGCCAAACTATGAGGCTAGTACTATGGTGAACTAGATCCATTATGAACCTATTTGGGTTTTATAACCTTTATCGACCTTTAAGCCTAAAATTATTTTCTTTGTCAAGGAGGCTTATTGTACTATGATGGAAAATACATTTTTGGAGATTCCTTCCTTAAGTACTTATAAATACATATAATTCTTCTCATCATGGTTAGGTAACTTGCATAAATTATAATATAGATTCTATGGATTGTTGATATATTACTATAGAAGGTGGTTTTGTGTTGTGGTATGCCCTGCTACTTGGCAGAGCTCACAGAATTCTACCTTGAATTTTAGATAATCATTTTTATGGTGTCCTTATTTTCCACATTTTGTACACCATAAGTTCAACTTAGGCTTATCTACCTCTTGGTATTGTTCCATTCTTTTCATAAAATATTGTAGTGTGTTTTCAATTTTGGAATTATCAAAAGTGGCTTCTACATAATCTTTCATCTATTATATGTATAGTGCAGTAACTCTAGCATCTTTTTTGGTATCATGTGGAATTTTTATAATGGTAAATAAAATCTTGGTTTGTAGTCCTTTAATAATCCATATTTATTAGTATTTATCTATTAAGGAAAATTGTACATTATTCATCCCATTAGAGAATTTGTGATCATAGTCACAAATTAATTCACTAGTTTTTTGCCTTATCTCCTTAAGGTCCTTTATAGTTTGACTAGTTCATTTCTTAATCTTAAATTCTATGATGATCCAATCATAAATGTCTTTCAGACATGAGGATCAAAAGAGGCCTTAAGATAGGTCTAAGGCTAAGCTAAGAATAGGGTGGTCTCAAGTGACACTCATTTCATTACATTACATTTTAGATTACTACACAAAGAAATAAATAATATATAATCTACTATTTAAATGAAATAAAGAGTGTAGGGATACAAATACTTACCTTGGGATGGAACTATCAATGCTTCAATATCCCCCTTGGATTAAGTGGATATTTAAAAGATAATGTTTTATGTTTAAGACCTAAAATGGTTGGACTAATATTGAGATATCTTTAGTTAGGAACTATCAATGACTATTAACTAGCCTTAATGACACCACAAGATAAGACTTATCGAGATAAGGTTATAAGATACTAACTCTCCCACTCCTTCCTTGGGGTATAAATTTAAGTGAAATAAGAGTGAATGAGTGTATTATTATATAATATGAATGTATTATGATCAATATACATAATGTTCAAATAATAAAACCTACCCCAAACTCTAGGTCTATGGTATCAACTCTATCAATACAATAGGAATATTTTAGTTGACATAGTATAGAATCATCTAGGTCAATATAATATAAATGTTATAAATCACACTTATAAATCCATTGAGATATAAAATAAAACTCATAAGGATAATCTCCCAAATAAATGTCATTTTCCAAACTAGTACATTATGATATAATGAAACTACAAAATCTTTATAGGAAGTAGATATAACGGATCGATGGCTAGAAAATTAGAGGATGTATAAATGAATATAGTAATGGTATATTAAATATATAATAGAAAACATCTCCAAAATTAACATGAACCTTTCCCACCCCTTTTGTATTACACCCTTTAATGTTTGTGCTTAGGGATATTGACGCATCAATAATCCACTGGAAGAGAAATATTAGTAAATAATAAAGTGAAATATATTATGTCTATACATTTATAACTTGAGAGATAAGTCAAGAGAAACAAATGATAAATATGAGGAATATTATCCCATAATACTATACTAAAAAAAAAAAAAAACACCTTATACTATATTGAGAGGATATTTATATTGTTTTAGATTTCAACTATAATATGTGATATGCCAATATATTTTATCATACCTTTTTTGGATGTGATTTGGATTTTTATGAATTTAATTTTTATTTATGATGTTTATGGTTTTTAGATTTTTTTCTATTTTTTTTTTATTTTTCTATTATCCTCATCCATATGGATTCAAAATTCCAATAATAATATTATATTAAGACATCACTAAGAGATTTGTCTATTTTACAATATTTAGTTATAGGGAACCCCAATACCTAGATGCTTACATACTCCCAATTTACCTATGTTTACTTAAAAGGGGAATTGAGAATGGGAAATATGAGGGGTCTATGTATTCTTTGATAACTATGATTTTAAAATGATGACATTATATTAAGTGACCACAATATAATAACATTTTTATTTTGAAATGATTGTGGATATTAGATTTGGAGGTATATATGAATGTAAGTAATTTAATGTGAGGTGTATATGAGTATGGTGGAAGCCCAAAGTGGGTTATAAATAGAAGGAAAGTGGGATAATTTTCATTAATAAGTATATGTATGCCATGATTGATTTATAGTTGGAAAAAAATTAGGCAACCCTAAGAGGTAAAAACGATAGTAAATACCCAAGGGTACGATTAAAGTTCCAAGGGAGATGATTCTTAGATAAAATATATATTGGAGAACTCAAATTTTTTTATAGAACAAATCATGGAAGTAAAATAATTCTATTAATGTGAAAATGATAAGGTAAATAAAGAGATTCATAGTTAATACCATAGCTCATAAGTTCCTTAGATATGATCACTTACCTCTTTGATAATGGTGTATATCTTCCATTACAACTCATGTCTCTAAATTACTAGTGTTTCATCAACTATCTCTAAAATTTTGGGAAGAAATTATTTATAGATGGCTTAAATTGAGAATGTATGAGGAGATTGATATAAAGGGCCAATATATGGTACATTATATGAATTTGAGCTCTCATGATTATCATGGTGTTCATAATATTATCTATTAAAGGTATGTTTTTTCCTCAAGTTTTGTTGTATTATCATGAAGATGTTATTTCTCAAGTCATGTAGAATGTGAAACCTATCTCAAATTTTGATGATATTACCTACATTATTGTATAGAATATATTTATGACTTATTCTAATGGAAATAGTAATATCCTCTATTATAATAATGTCTCTTTAATGGGGTGATTGATGGTGTTGGTATTTATTTTAATAATATGTTGGAGAAGGTGAGTGAATATATTATTTTTGGATATCCTTCCAATGTTTTTGATATGCTTGGCATTAATTTGTAAAATATGTATTAGAACCATGAAATTATAAAATAAAACATTTGGATAAGCTAGATTTATGTGTCATTTTTTTACCTTATAATTGTGATATTGAAAAATCATTTTATCCACTTCTCTCTCATAATCCCTACATGCCTCAATGGAATGTCTTAGGATATTGTTCCATGATAAAAATATTGAATAACCCTAATATGATGCTTTCAATTTTGAATAAGTGTGGGAATGAGGATGATACTTGGGTGGAATGTCATTTTATGAGGGATGATTAATATATGTATCGATTATTAGTTTTAGATACTCCTTATATGAAGTGTTAATATAAGTAGTTAAATAGATGTTATAATGTTGGAGTGGAGTGCCACTAACAGTTCTAATGTCTAAGAGTAAATCACTATCCTTCTCATCAAAATAATAGGAAACATTGGTCATAATTATGCTTTGGTTAAAATTGGTTTTGTGTTTTATTTATTCTCATGGTATTTTTCATATCATATAATCCCCATGTGTTTTCTTAATCATAAAGAAACAAGTAAAAATTATCCAACCAATATGAATCTATATAGTTGGGTATTATGATGTCAATGTTGAGTGACTCGATTACTATTTAATTATTTTGAGAAGTATCTTTGTTTTTGTCTTATCAATGGATTATTTTTTCATTTGTATTATTGTGATATGTATGATTTATACTTGGTCGTAATTGGTCAATAAATCATTATGGAGAAATAATAGTTTTGCTCTTTAAATTGATCTCATTAGCTTCATCAATATCAAAATTGAAGAGGTTTAATATTATTCATATTATTACTTAAATATGGCCACTATATCTTATAATGGATCAATGCGATAATAAAATCATTTGTTTTCATAAAATCCTATGTAACATAACTCTTTTAATCTAGGTGTTTTTAAAACACCGCATTGTTGGAATTAATAAAATTTCAAAGGATCAGTGTCTCCTTGTACCATATAAATTTATCTTATGTAAATGAATTTTATGTAGTGGCATGTAAATAATGTAATTAAAAACCAAATGCATCGCATGGGGATGTTATCTTCAACTATATTTTGGTAAGTTATATGGGTTATACTGAGATTATTATTATAATACCCAAGTTTTTTGATTAAATAAAGAGAGGAGGCACAAGTGGAATATCCTTCAACAATAAGTGATTTATTTACATGGACATCATTAATTTTAATATGGATGAAAAATGGTAGATAGTCAACACAAAATAGTATCTTTTGGGAATCATCACTTAAACTGGTAATTTAAGAGATGTAATTTGGTCATAATGTTTTTCAATTTGAATTAGGAAATATTTTCATTGTTGAATTGTACTATCATTAGATCCAATTAAGGGGGACTCTCAAAAAATTATTCATGATTGGGAATGATTTTCCCAAATATGAGTTGCATTAGGAATTATAATGCCAAGGGTATGCTTACATTATTTTAGGAAACGTGATCTTGATATGGAATTTTCATAGTTTTGAAATGGGGTCCCATTCATAAAATCTATGTTGATCTAATTATAGATATTTCTAAGGAGGATTACTTAGTATCATTCCATATCTGGCTTCTAAGGGTTTGAATCTAATTTTTTAATTTTGATTTTACATCTTTGGTCATTTTGAAGATCTTGTATTTTTGAATTTTTTTAATTTCTAATATTTTTTGATATTTAGTTGAGGTGATCGATTAACATAGATATTCATGTAATATTTTTGTACATTTATTGATGAATTTTATGTCAAGTAACTTGAATTGATACATGCAATAATATGCTTCATACCACATTTTCATAATTGTTTCTTTGTTGGTAGAATTAGTAAGACTAACTATTTTTTTAATTATATTTATTTAATAGATAGAGTTGGTAGGAGGTTTAATTATTTTTAGGTTAATTGATTTGATGAGGAGAGTTTATTATGCTCAATGGATTAGTGTATACTATTAAATACATGTTATATTGAAGATTCGGTCCTTAACTAGAATGTTTGAAGATTCAGAGGGGAAAAATAAAAAAAATTCATGTTAAGGACCGAAGATCATGATGAGATCCTCACCAAAGATTTTGTAGATAGATGGAAGAAAAGATAGTTAATCTTCATGGAGGCCATGGTGGTTGTTTCTGAGTAATTATAGGATAAGTTCCAAGTATAAGTATGACTTATAAAGGCATGAAGGCCTTCAAGGATAAATGACATAAGTAGAAGTTGATGCAAGCCTTATTTTAATTAGACATAGTCTACCACATAGGCAAGAAGGGCTTCCCTCAGGCTGACCTTCCATAAAGATGGATTGAAATTTACTTGTAGGTAATGTGGTATGTTATTCTTGAAGGGAAATTAACCCAAAATTTTGTCACATAAATTTTTACTAATAAATCACTTCAAATACCACATGATTAGCCTAACATATTATTTGTTCATGTCCCTTGGAGAAATAATTATAGGATTTTAGGAAAGGCCATTTATAGATATATTATCATTCTTCTCAATAAATGAGAAAACCTTGTGAGAAGTTAGAAGATTAACTTGTTATAAAGTAGTAGAGAGAATACCCATGATAAGTGCCACTCTATGGTGAGAAGAACAAGTGATTCCTCCCCTTCCACTTAAATAACCCCATAAGAGGGAGGGAATAAGGAAAAGAGAAAGGATCACAACCCTTCTCCCCCTCAGAAGAGCCTTGTTAATAAAGCCAATAGGAGCCTTTAGTTCCAAAAAGATATTGAGGACCCCAATTTTGAACTTTATAAAATTAAGATGGATAAATTTTGGAGGAAGGATGAGGACCCTACCAAACATCTATAGGGTATCAGTTAGAGATTATCAGAGCTCCATGAAAACTTGTAGAGATTAGATAGATAGATGGTTTTTTACATGGATTAATGGAACAATATGAAACAAGAGTTGATGATATAAGGGAGGGGACTAGGATCACTAGATGAAAGGTGGTGTTAATGCATATAGATGTATCAATAGGTTAATATAGTGTTTAATAAACACTCATCATTTTTGGATTTGAAGAATCCATTGCATGAGTTACTGGTTTTGATCTTCCTAATATCTATGGTGGAGTAGTGACCAAACTAAATGACTGTTTCACAATTTGAACATGTAAATAATTTTTGGGATCAATCTTGGTCCTAAATATTTGTGAAGATGAAAGTGATCTCAACTAAGTCCAATGAATGATGTCTAAAACCTAAAGTCTAAAGCCTAAACTAACATGGATATTTACAATGAAAATCTAAAATACATTAATTTGATCAAAAGGAAAAGGGAGGGTAGGGAAGAAAGGTATTTCTAATCTTTAATTGAAAAATCATGGTAGAGCTTAAATTTCATCAAGACATGCACTAAACTAATATATAACATGAAATTCCATAAGCACAGATCCTACTATATATTAAGAAAATGTCTAAGGAAAGGTAATGCAAATAAAAATTAGGTTCACTTTAAAGGTTTAATTCCATATGAAAATAGCATTTCCACATCTTCAAGAAAATGAAAAGACAATGAAATGAACCTAAGATCTTTTAATCAACCTAGCATAAGCATAAACTGACAACTCTACATTAACATGTGTACATATATAATCCATAAAAATAATTCAAATCCAAATATCAAACCAAATAACTGAGGAAAAAACTATGATATCAAACACATAGATAAATATTGGTCAAACTTTGTAGAATTCCTTGCTTGTACTACTTCCTCCAAATTTACAGGGTAATTTTGGCTCTTAAAACTCCCTCCTTTTTTATAATGATAATAGCTCCTTTTATAGGTTTTGAAAGTAACCTATGAGATAGTTTAAGTCATCCATTTTCAAATGGAACTCAAACATGTGTCAAAGATAAATATCCCTTTACCAATGTTAATAGAACTCATGATCCTATTTAACTATGACTAATTTAACATAACGGTCCATTACTTATTACCCATGCCTTTATATAATAGAATATTCCTTTGAAAGGATTTACAGGGTCTTTAACTCAAAATAATATAGTATATCAGCTTAATTGACCTTTGAGATGCCTCTATAACTGCATCCTTCTCTTATTCTATTGTAAGATCTTCATTTTCATAATTTCTAACTAGATTAATTTGAAGACATGTGTGTTCATATTTATGATCTACACTGGTATGTGAATTCAATGTGTCATGTCTATATAGCAATGCCATGTCATTATATTTATTAATCTTAAAATGTGACCATTGCACCTAAGACATGTGTCAATATGTCATTAGGTTTAGATCTTTGAAAATTCCACCTAAGACTTGCACCATTAAATCCTCATGAGTATGGTGAAACATGAGCATGCCACATGGTACCTCCATGGGCTCTTTGAGCACCTTATAATCAGACATTATATCTTGAACACCTTTATGCCATGTGTTAGCTTTTCACTTATTTAGGTACCTTTAAAAAGTATCCATTGATCTCACACTATTGATCCTAACTACACATATCAATGTGGTTTGTTGATCTCAATCTAAGAAATTCAACATTATTGGCTACATTCTATGTTCCCCATAATTATGACACTTGTCACTTTTGTATTCAATTTGAGCTTTGTTGAAATGTTAATGTTGATCTTGCACTATTGGTCTCATATACATAGATCAATTACACTCTATTGATCTTGATCTACTTAATTATGCCTCTACTCCATGGATCATTGATTAAAATGTTTACACTCATCCATGTAACATAGATATTAAAAATATTCATGAGCTTTAACAATCTATTATGGGTATGACACTTGGCATCCTCTCACTTGCTCCCTAGGATTTAAATTTTCAACCTTCACTTCACACCATTAGATCATCTTTGACTAATCAAATGTGATCCATCAGATCTGAATCTCAGGGATTTAATGCTATTAGATGTTCATTGTTCCATTTCTAAAATTATGACACTTGTTACCTTATCACTTGTCTTGGGTTCCTTTGAATTGTCAATGTTGATCTTGTATTGTTGGATCTATTTTATTTGATCAAACATGCACCATCAGATCCTATGGTTAATAAAAATATTAATTTAGGCTAGTTAAATATAAATAAATTAGGTTAAGGTCTTAAGACAAAGGCTTTTATTCATGTTAATAAACACAAATCAAAATGTTTGGGATTAAATATTAAGCTAAGTTTAGAATATAATAAAGGGGACCATGTGATTAGTTATACCATGCTATTAGCTATACCATGCTAATAATAAAATAGACCAAGGGTCCATGGGACATAAAGGGACCAAGCATAATCTCTTAGACTAAGTTTTGGTCATGTTGAAAAACATGACTAAGCCTTAGGATACAAATTAAGGTAAGTTCATGGCATAAATAATTATTCCCATGTAAATTGTTCTCATGTAAATTTAAATTCAATTCAAAAGGGACCTAGGTTAAAACATTATACTAGGGTTTTATCATGACTTAAAATAGATCCAATTAGTCTTTGACAGACCAAAGGCTAATAAAATATTAATTTAACATTGAAGCATAAAACCCTAAACATGTTCATTCCAAAATGAGATTCCATTGAACCTAAAATACAAGAATAAAAGAAACAATCTTTAATAACATTAGAAGTGGGAAAACCATGATCGCTTAAAAACATGTTAATTAATCTAAATGAGACTAGGTGTGGATGATTTTCAAATAAAAACAATGTACAAACATGCTAGTGGTACTTTGATCAAGTGAATTTAAAACAAGGGTCCCCATTTTTAGAAATGGGGGTATGTTAACCTCAATAAATGGTGACTTCTATGGAAAATATATCAATATGTTATAATTTAGAGAATTTGGTTTAGATTAATAACTAGGCTACTTATTCCATATGATCATATACCATAGTTAAGATCATTTCATGATTAAAACAAGTCTTACTCATGCAGTTTTGGGATCAAATATCAAAACTCAGCCATTTTGTGTGTGTGATTTGATACCACTTAGTTTTTATCATGGGATTTAGGGAATAAATTATAGATTTCATGAATTTAACCATTGAAATTGAATTATATAAAACTTGTATGTGTATTAAGGATCATGTTTTAGCTCAAGGAATGCTTGGGAATTTCTCTTCTACTAGCCAAGAATCCATAACCCCAATAGAGATGCCTTTGACTCCACTCAAGGTCTTGATTTTTTGCTAGACAAGAATACATGGCCCTAATATAGATGTCTTTGGCTCCACTCAAAGTCTTGATCTACTCTTAGTTAGGTGTCTATAGCCCTAATGGAGATTACAAGAATCACCTTTGCTTAGAAAGCTCTTGGATTTTGAAATAAGGTTCTTATTTTTATATTTTTCAAATTGATTTTTACCATTTAGTAAATTTTTGGAGCTAGGTTATCAAATATTTGGGATTTGGTCAAGTATTCTTATCTTCAGACAATCATCCTTGGTTAAAAAATTTGTCCCAAGAAATAATGTTTATTAAGTGCAAACATGTCTATGTTTTAATAATTCAAGCTTTCACCCTACATGTGCATTAATTCTTAAAACCAAACATAGATTAGAATAAGGTTTAGAATATCAAGGAAAAATTAACCTATTTATTATTCTTTACTATTTTCTCCAAACTATAACATCATAATCATATTTAAACAATCCATGATCAACCAATGTTGAGAATTCATACTTGTATTTCTAAACTATGAATTTATTAATAAATTAGGTGAACTTTGAGCTAAGGGATATCCAAAAGGACTTATTTATAAGCAAGGAATAAATAAAATCAATCAAAAACACTAAGCAAAATTAAAATAAATAGCAAGAAAACAAATATTTACAAGCACTACTTAAAAATAAGGGATAAGAAAATAAACTAATTTAAAACCTACCTAAACTAACTCCACAAAGAAGTTACCTCGAAGATCAAATGGAAATTTATTTAAACTAATACAAAACCTTGAAACATTATTTCTTCCATTCAATGGAATCTTCTTGTGGATATGATAACTTGTGTGTTCATGTCTTTTGTGTGATGTATCTTGTTTCCTCATCTCAATTCTCTAGGACCTAAATTGAAAATATGGATCTAAAACCCAATCATCTTCTTCCCAAATCCTTATATCTTGAGTCAAGAATGATAATTCTCATTCATTAATAGATTTATAGTGACTTATATCATCGTAATTCAATGATGGTAACTCAGCTAGCATTCTTAGACTGATGTCTTCATTATGTTTGGCTTGAGTGGAAATGGACTACTAATATTTACACCAAAACTTTCCAAATCATCCTAAAATGCTACTTCATCATGATTAAATAAAATGGAATAAAATTAATTTTAAAACTTACCATTTGAATCATTTTAATTACATACTTCCAAACTTTTGATGGGTTTATATGGATATCCATGATCTTCTATACTTACTTCATCTTCATCCTCTATGAATAATGACATATCTTCTACCCAATAAAGTCCCACCTCCTCTTGTTTTAAGATCTCTATAAAGACATTATTTTTTTGGAATAACTCATTTTATTTTGAAAAATCATGGCATAAATGTTGTCATTGGTTAGCTTCTTTAAGAATACTCTCTATTTTAGCAGTGACCTCATATGAATTGTCCTCATAGTTATCTTCTAAAGAGAGGTAAGCTTGTATCTGATCTTGTCCATGGGGCTACTCATCTTGAAAAACTATTCCTTCTTCCAAATCATCTTTAGGCTAATTTTCTTCTTTGAATTGAAAATTAAAATCTTTTAACATGAAGGATTTAGATGTCCTTGTAAAACCATATGTCCATACAATATTGTCTTGATTAAACATAGGTTTAGATGTATCCTTTTCATTTTGATATTCTTCAAAGACATTACAATGATTAATTAGACCTATATCACAAATATTCCTTTCATGTACATTCTTAAATGACCTATTATTATTGTTATCATAAAACCTATTTATGGGCATATTGAACCTTTGACAAGCATAGTTTTTGTTGGAGTTTTCCCTAGTATTTCCTACTTGCTTTTGTAGTTGAAGAAAATCAATGCTCATCTTTTGAACCAAATTAAGTATATATTAATTTTCATTATTTTTTACTTCTAAATTATTAACTTGATTATTATTACTAGTGCATACTAAATCTATCTATCCCTATGGATGAAATCTATTTTTAGCATTATTCAAGAACCACAAATTTTGGCTAGGATGGGCATAGCTTAAGGGTAATTGGGTCAAGACTAGTGTCTAATTTAAGGTAGACACACTCTGATTGGTATTAAGAGTGACATTTAGTGCAAGTAAATTAGGATTGACATTTGAGATACCATATGCAAGCTAACCTTGAGGCTACATTCAATTATTGATTATTACAACTTCAACATAGGCCAAGGCTAAGGTGTTTATGACTCCAACAAACCTTTTAAGAAACAAAAAATTCTTGGGATCCAATGTAGCCTTGTAAATCTCTAAGGCTAAAGCCTCATCAGGTCTATAAGGAATTATGGTTTTACTAAACATCTTCTAGAATCTGACATTAAAGGCTCTTATGGCCTCATTAGGATCTCTTTTAACTATGGTAAACTATTGGTACAAGACACAGGGATTGATGATTTTTCTAAATTGGTCAATGAAGTAATCATTAAATTTATTCCAATTGAAAATATAGTTCTTAGGTAGGTTAAGGAACCATTCATATGCAACATATTTTAAAGTAAATGGAAACAATCTACATGTTATATCTTCATGAACTACATTCATAAGTCTTGAAGTAGCCTTAAAGCTTTTAACATGTTCTTTAACTGTGAAAACATTATTATAACTAAAAGAAGGTAAATACCTTCTAGGATTTCTAGGAAGGTCATGTACCTAGCTAGACACATTAATAAAATATCCACCTAACCATGCCATACCTTGATGAGGATCTTACTTTTGGCAGTTCTATCTTGTAAAATATTCAACCTATTTAAAATATGATGTATGAACCTTATCTTTACAAATATCAATGATTAGATTAGTGTGTTAAGTGAATTTTACATAAATGGATGTAAAGCACAATTATATTTAACTAAATAATCTCAAATATTTGTCTAAACTAATGAATGAGAGGTATATTTACACTTATTAGTTTAAATAAACCTAAACATGTAAATAATCAATCAATATTTGAGCAAAATTGTTATCAATAAGCTTAAACATGGCAGATTTACAAAGTTTAAGCTACCTTTACAACACTTATCCATGATTCTTCAAATAATATCTATCTTTGGCTAAAAGAAGCCCAAAGACTAGTTTTAAACCATCAAAATCAATGATCTTTACACAAATATGCTAAAATACACATAAATATGCAAAGAATACATCAATCTTTCAATAAAATTCAACAAGATTAGCAAATAGTTTTCAAATTTATAAATATTTAGCTTACACCCTCCTTTTACAACCAATTTCCCCTTGTTGATGCACATAGATGTATCAACAGGTTCGTATAGTGTTTAAAAAACACTTCTCATTTTTGGATTTGAAGAATCCATTGTATGAGTTTTTGGTTGTGATCTTCCTAAGATCTATGGTGGAGTAGTAGCCAAGATAAATGATTATATCACAAAATGAAAGTGTAAATGGTATTTGAGAGAAACCATGGCTTGAAATAATTATGAAGATGAAAGTGATTTGAACTAAGTCCAATGAATGATGTCCAAAACCTAAATTTTAAACCCTAAGCTAACATGAACATTTACAATGAAAATATAAAATATAGTGATCTGATCAAAAAGGAAAGAAGGGAGGGTAGGGTAGAAATAAGGTGTTTCTAATCTTCAATCTAGACATTATGATAGAGCTTAAATTTCATCAAGACATGCACTAAACTGATATACATCATGAAATTGCATAAGCACAAATCCTACTATATATTAGGCAAATGTCTAAGTAAAGGTGATGTAAATAAGAAATTAGGTTCAATTTAAATGTTTTATTCCATAATAAAATATCTTATGCACATATTAAATAAAATTAAAAGAGAACAAAATGAAACTAAGATCTTTTAATCAACCTAGCATATGCACAAATTAATAACTCTACATTAACATGTGAACATCTAGGATCCATAAAAATTATTCAAATATGAATATCAAACTAGATAACTAAATAAGTAGCCATGATATCAAACACAGAAACAAATATTGGACAAACTTTGTAGAACTCCTTGCTTGTACTTCTTTTTCCAAGTTTACAAAATAATTTTGGCTCTTAGAATTCCTTCCCTTTTTATAACGAAAATACCTCCTTTTATAGGTTGTGAGAAAAACATATGAGATAGTTTAAGTTAGCCATTTTCAAATGGATCTTAAACATGTGTCAAAGATAAGTATCCCTTTACCAATGATAATAGAACTCATGACCTTATTTAACTATGACTAACCTAACATAACTATGCATTACATGTTTCCCATGCCTTTGCAAAATAAAATTTTCCTTTAAAAATATATTGTGTCAACTTAATTGACCTTTGAGATGTCTCTGTAATTACAACCTTATCTTGTTTTATTTTAAGATCTTTATTTTCATATTCACTAACCAGATTAAGTCTAAGACATGTGTGTTCACATTTATGATCTTCACTAGTTTGGGAATGTAACATGTCATGTTAATTTGGTAATGCCATGTTGCTCCATTTATTAATATTAAAAAGTGACCATTTCCCCTAGGACATGTGTCAACATGTCATTGGGTCTAGATCTTTGAAAAGTCCACCTAGGACTCACACTGTCAAATCCTCATCTACATGATGAAATGTGAGCATGCCACTTGGAAGCTCTGTGGGATCTCTAATTAACTTATAATCAGACATCATAACTTGAGTACCTTTATGCCACATGGTATATTCTCATTTATTCAAGGACCTTTGAAAAGTCTTTGTTGATCTTGTACCATTGATCCTAATTGCATATATCAACACAGTTCATTGATCTTAATTTGAAAACTCAAATTTTATCGATTGATTGTTATGTTAACCATGGTTATAACACTTATCACTTATACATTCACTCTAATATTTTTTGAAATTTCAACATTTATCTCACATCGTTGATCTCATTTGCATGGATCAATCAGACTATGTTGATGTTAATCTACTTAATTATGTCTCCTAGTCCATGAACCATTGGTCAAAATTTATATGGCCATCCATGTGCCATCGATATTTGAAATATTCTTGAGCTATAAATTTATATTATGGGTATGAAACTTACCATCCATGTGCTTGCCTACTAGGATTTGAATTTTTAACCTTCACATTGCACCATTAGATCATCTTTTATTGATCAAACATGCTCTGTCAGATCTCAATCTAAAGGATTGAATGATATTGGATGCTCAGTATTCTATTACCAAAAACATGACACTTTTCACCTTCTCTCTTGTCTTGGGTTTCTTTGAATTGTTAATGTTGATCTTACATCATTGGATCTAGTTTGTTAGATCAAACATGCATCATCAGATCCTACGGTCAATAAAAATATTAAGTCAGGCTCAATAAACATAAATAACTTAGGTTAAGGTCTTAATATTGAGGATTTTATTAATTTTAACATGAATTAAAACCTTGGGATTAAATCTTAAGCTAAGTTGAGAACATAATAAAGGGGACCATGTGATTAACTAGACCATACGAA
Organism: Torreya grandis; assembly: GCA_037957365.1. NCBI lineage: Eukaryota > Viridiplantae > Streptophyta > Pinopsida > Cupressales > Taxaceae > Torreya > Torreya grandis. The sequence continues at coordinate 68,231 of JARHVA010006374.1, read as the reverse complement.
TAATAAAATAGACCAAGGGGCCATGGGACATAAAGGAATAAAGCATAAGATTTTTATAAAAAGTGTTAGTCATTTTGAAAAACATGACTAGGCCTTAGAATAAAAATTAAGCTAATTCCATGGCATAAATAATTTTTCCCATGTAAATTGTTCCACATAAAGTTGAATTTAGTTAAATATGGACCTAGGTTAAAACATTAGACTAGGGTTTTATCATGACATAAAATAGATCCAATTAATCTTCGATAGACCAAAGGCTAATAAAAATATTAATTTAACATTGAAGCATAAAACAATAAGAATTTTCATTCCCAAATGATATTCTATTGAACCTACAATACAATAATACATGCAATAATAATTAGGAACATTAGAAGGGGGAAAACCATGATCACTTGAAAACATGTCAATTAATCCAAATGAGAACCAAGTGTGGATGATATTAAAATAAAAACAATGTGAAAACATGGTAGTGGTACTTTTTATCAAGTGAATTTATAAATTTAAGTTACAAGTTTGTATAATTTAAAACAAGGGTCCCCATTTTTTAGAAATAGGGGGTATATTGACCTCAATAGTTGGGGTATGATTTAGGGTACCCCCAAAGGTAAGGATGTAAGTATCAGCACCCCATGGGATAAAAACACTAAAAGAAACAAAATCAAAGGCATGGTAGGACATATCTATTCCACAATAGGAGGTTAGAGGCCTAAAATTAGAGGATTGTTAAGAAACAATGTGAAGAAACTAGTCAGTAGTAATAGAGAAGAAAATTAGTCAAAGGAAATCTGGTTGAGGGTTATGTCTAGTTAGTTTGGTCTTGTTCTCATTTTGATAATTTTTTACTGAAGGACTGTGTATTTTAGGTTGTGTGTGAATTTTTTCCTGCTATTTCATTTGCTATATTGTACTAAACTATGGTTTTTAGGTCCTTATGAAACCTGAGCTTAACTTATCAAATAAAAAAAGTGTATTAAAATCATATAAAAAAGCCTCATATGTTATGCATAAGTCATGTTCTTTTTTGAATATGTGTATTTTTTATTATTGAGATGATATGAATGTTTTTATATTTTTTAAAAATTTATCATGCAACAATGTTGTCAAGTAAATCAAAGTGGAAAGGTTATGATAATACAAAAAAGTAGGGGATCTAAAAAACTCCATGACATGTGTCAAGGCATAGTGTGAACCAAGTGTAATAGTATAGTAGTGTATAAGAAGTGAAGGTAAGTAATATTACCCCACATTATTTGTAAATCACAACATCATAGCTCAAACATGTATGTCATAACTATAGGAGGATGAAGAGGAATCAATTTATATGTTTATGTCATATTATGTAATCGTGAATTTATGTGCTTGTATACTTTCAATATATGCCATAATAAGTAGAGATGATCAACATGAAATGGTGAGAAAGTAGTATGTTGTAAATAATGTGCACTAGAATGAGGTTACTATGAAGGATGCATAAATTTAGCATACATTTCACAAATGTTTAGATTTGGATAAATAAGAAAAAATGGAAAGGGCCAAACAAAAACAAATATAAGGGATATTAGAATGATCAATGCAAAATAATTTTTACACATGTATGTCAGAATATAAAAATAAAAGGGATGATAAATCAAATAAACATCAATAATATATGTAGAATATATTAATTTATATGTAATGAATAATAGGATATTATTATCGTAGAATAAATTGTCTTGTTATACACATTTGGTTTTAGATGTGGTTTGTATGTCTACCTAACATGCATAGCATAGATTACATATATGAATTATATAACACATCTCATGTAAACTTTGAAAAATTAGAAAATGGGTTTTCCTCTCAGTTTTATACCTTTACCACTTTTGTAAGACTCAAATATACTCCATCTTTTGCCCCTTGGCCTATCCCTTAGCCTGAGTAGTCTTATGTTGATGACTCAAACCTTATATCTTACCAATAATGCTTAAAACTTTTTTATAGTACACCTCTACAAGTTATGAATATATACCTACTCTCCTATTCCCTGGGTACTAGCATCCTAGATATACACATACATTGATGCAAATGTCTTTTTTTAACACAAGTGTCTAGTGCCCTAAAGTCATTCAATTTGAAAATGAAATGTATCTTAATGGTCAACCTAAGTGATTTAATGTGAGTCATCTTTCCAAATGGATTGATATAAATATAAGATCAACCATCATGCATTTCTCACCTACAAACTTCTTACCTACTCACTCAGAAACTTGTAAAAGTCATTCAATAAAGTAATCAAGTGATCAAAGCTTCCTTATTTTATCTTATTTCCATATCAATCCTAGGGAAAGAATATACGCAAGTGTAAAGTAATGAAAGAGCATCCAAAATCCATATGTTCCAAGTTACAAGATAGGTCACTATTGTACTTTATTTCCACATATTACATGTTTCACATAGAATCCAATACAGGGTATTAATACATCAAAGTATTATGTATGTAGGCAACACTTATTAATAGAGGTTATTTCAGGTTAGATCATAATCATGTGCCAACTAATCCATTTTTCTCTAAGGTCACTATGAGGATGAATAAATAGGGTTTTAAAATTTCATGAGTGATAGTCCATGACCAAGATCTAAATTCACCAAAGCAAAGTCTAAGACAAACCAAAAATCATACAGATGGTCACATCCTTTTCCAATAGGTATGACATATAGGACACTTGCATCAAGTTTAGATAGTGCCATCAACACAACCATCCAAGTCTGAAATTAGTGTTTGCAACTTTAAATAACTTAATCTATAATCTTTCAACTATTCCAAAACCCTCTTCTACTCTACTTTCTACCCATTTTAGATCCTAAACTATATTAGCATTAGAACAAAATAAGTACATTATTTCTTTGTCATTTCCACATCTAGAATATGTGTACTTACTATTTTAGCCTATCTCAATTTAATGAATTAAACATATGTTATATTTAATTTTAGCATCTAATTGTAATTATATGGAGATAGCTTATAACCCTTTTACCTTAGGCTATATCTATCCCCTTTAACCTTAGATAACCCTAATATATATTTTGAGGGTTAAAAATTTGGTAACCCTGATTTGTGTGAATGTAAACATTTATGATTCCTAGGGTTTTAGGTCATATAGGATTTTAATTTTTTATATTTTTTTCATTTCCTAGAAATATTATTTTGCTTACAACCTAGGCATATCCCTAGATTTGGAGGAGTTCCTATTAAAGTTGATTTTTCCCTCCCATCATCTAAGATGTCTAAAAAAATGAAGTACCTAATCACATGGATCATTATGACACCTATGTTGATAATGAAAAACATATTGTTGAGGTTATCATAGAAGAATATTTTGATAATGGAAACCATGAGTCTAATTAAACCAATGAACATGATAAAATAGATTGTGATCAAGTGAAATCTATTACATTATATCATGAGCGTATTCGTCAAAACCTTGAAGACCCTGATGCAATCCTAAAAACCATTTTACAAACAAAAAATGTAAAATTTATAGATTACCAAATAGGTCCATCTATTGATCATGTTATTAGAACTATTAGTCATCCCCATATACCAACACTCCCCCTAAGCACATTAAAAATTAATAATTTTAATGGGGGCATGTGATATGTATTTCAACCTTTGTTTCCTAAAACTATTACAATTACATCTACCATGGGGTTATCAAATGTTTCATTTCAAACAATAGTTTCTATGCATATTCAAACCATAATTGCATCCCCTTTGGTGACTACTCAACCTTATAATCTAAATCCCAATGGGTCCACAGTTAAAACACTAAAAACTATGAAAACCTTGGAGTAAAAGGTTATAATTTTTTTTTAAAATTATTTAAAGTCTCCTCATCCTATTTATTCCAAACATGTGTTGTGTAACCCTCTTACACTTTAGATATATTTTTACCCTTTGCCAACTAGTTTTGTTGTGCCCAAGCTTAGATTTTATGATGGCAAGGGTGATATTGAATAACATCTTAGATCCTTTTATAAAAAATGCCTTGAATATTTTTAGAATGATCAAATTTTGACAAAATTATTCCTAAGAAGCCTCAAGTACTATGATTTTATGTGGTTCTATAATTTACCTCTCCAATCTATGAAAGCATTCAAACATATTAAAGATCAAGTTTTGGCACACTTTTCCATTAATATTTTTGAAAAGGTTTCCTATGATTAAATTTCCTAAATAAAATAAGGACCAAATGAACCTATCAATGAATATGTCTTGACATACAAACAATGTTCTGCTATGTACCTAAGGATATGATATATTGATGTATATGGGTTGATGGAGATGCTGACATGTGGCACACATCCCCTTAGTTATATGGGTACACTATATTAGGATAATAGAGTAACTTATGGAAGTATAACATTGGGTAATGGTCAGCCTACATTAGATTAAGAGGTTACCCATCCATGGGTTAGATAGATGTATATATATATAAGAGATGAATATCATGGTAAATATATCAAGTAAGCATTGAGTATTCTATTGTAATAGGATAATGGAGGTTGTCCCCTCGAAGAGACATTGTGGAGTTATTCCTTCCTAAAGGAGTATTATATTGTGTTTCCCTAACTTAAGGGTATTTCTTCATATATTGAATATCAAGATCATTACAAGTGGTATCAGAGCTTTGATTTGGTTAATTTGTGTGGAGTGAAACACTAATTTCACTATATCTTCTGAAATATAGGGAATTTTTATTTGAAATTTTTATTGGAGATGTAAGAAGATATAAAAGAAGCACAGCCAAAAATTCACAATTGTTTGAGTTGTTTGGAGTGATGTTTTGTGATTTTATGGATCAGTTTTGACATTTTAGGGTTTCATGAACCTTAATTTTTTTTGTGGATCATGGAGTTGCAAATATTTTTAGGGGAAGATGATATTGACATTATAGAATGGTGGATCCTTTTGGAGAATCATTTTATAAAAACTTTTAGGCAAAGACAATTAACTCCTTTTTTGTCTGGGACTGCACTAGATTGGTTTGATCAGTTGAGCTGTATAGAAAGGTTTTCTTCATGGAAATAAATGGAATAGATATTTTTAGATTGTTGGGATATAAAACAAGTAGAAAAATAAGAAGCAATAGAAGAAGAAGAAGCAAAAAAATAAGAATAAGAAATAGAAGAATCATCAGAAGAACAAGAACAAGAAGAAGAAGTAGAAGAAGCAATAGAAGAAGAAGCAGATGAAGAAGAAGAGGAAGAAGAAAAAGAAGAAGAAGAAGAAGAAGAAGAAGAAGAAGAAGAAGAAGAAGAAGAGGAAGAATAAGAAGAAGAAGAAGAAGAAGAAGAAGAAGAAGAAGAAGAAGAAGAAGAATAAGAAGAATAAGAAGAAGAAGAAGAAGAAAAGAAGGGTTCAAATAATTTGGATCCAAAGAAATCTGAGTCATTTTTTCAATTTCATGGATGCATTCAAAAGAAGAAGGTGGTTGTGTCCATAAACCCTACCAGTAAGTATAACTTCATTAACATGAATGTGGCCAAGCATCTACATGTTCAAGCAAAGAATATCAAAGAAGTTCAAGTAGATGGTAAGAATATTTCAATGTTTGAAGATTTGAAGCTTGTTATGGAAAAATATGTTTTGCATTCAGATTTTATGCTTTAGATATGTATGATGTGGATATATTTCTTGGATATCCATGGTTAGATACTTTGGGAACAATGAATATTAATATTCAAAAAAATTTCATGAAGTTTTGGTATAGGAAAAAGAAGATCACTTTACAAGATATCATAGTGAAAAAGGCACCAATAACAATCCAAGTAGATCGTGAGGATGAGATGGAAACAGGTGATGAAGAACATGATGAAGATTTAGATGATATAGATAGAGACACACTACAAATGAGCACTTCATCTATTCAAGAAACAAAGAAGGAAAAGGTGGAAGAGGTAGAAGCAAAGGTGGATAAGGTCAAAGTATTGGAAAAGGTTGAGGTATATAAACACCCACATCATCATGAGAGGAAACAATCATGGAACCAGGTGAGGAAGTGTCATAATAACAATCATTTTGTCTATACAGGAAATAAAATTTCAAATCATTATGGATATGCATGGAATCCAAAGAAAAAATACTATGGCACATGGAAAGAATGGGGAAATCACTATGACTATGCATGGAAGAATACCTACTATGGTCATGGTTGGAATCAGAGTAGTGCAATGGATTATGGTAAATGGAATTAAAAAAGGAATAATTATGATTGGACACTAAGGCAGTATAATTATGATCATAAATGCAAATAGAGGAGCACAAGGGAATTTGGAAACAAGCTTAGAGAGCTATCAACTGCCAAGATCACATATGGATGGATAGATTATCGAGATTGGAGACAAGTGTGTAATGATTTGAAGCACACTCATTATTTGGTTTCTTCTTATGTTTCAGGGATGAAACATGTCAAGGAGGGAAGGAATGCTATGTACCTAGGGATATGATATATTGATGTGTATGGGTTGATGGAGATGCCGACATGTGGCACACATCCGCTTAGTTATATGGGTACACTATATTAGGATAATAGAGTAACTTATGGAAGTATTACATTGGGTAATGGTCGGCCTACATTAGATTAGGAGGTTACCCATCCATGTGTTAGATAGATGTATATATATAAGAGATGAATGTCATGGTAAATATATCAAGTAAGCATTGAGTATTCTATTGTAAGAGGATAATGGAGGTTTTCCCCTCGAAGAGACATTGTGGATTTATTCCTTCCTAAAGGAGTATTATATTGTGTTTCCCTACCTTAAGGGTATTTATTCATATATTGAATATCAATATCATCTCTTATATATATACATCTATCTAACCCATGGATGGGTAACCTCCTAATCTAATGTAGGCCGACCATTACCCAATGTAATACTTCCATAAGTTACTCTATTATCCTAATATAGTGTACCCATAAAACTAAGGGGATGTGTGCCACATGTCAGCATCTCCATCAACCCATATACATCAATATATCATATCCCTAGGTACATAGCATGTTCACTAAAATGACTAATCATATGGCAGATAAGGAGTTGTAAGACATATTCAAGAAAAGTTTGCTTGCTATTTTACATGAACCCAATATTTTCAAGAATTTCAAATATTTTGATGACTTATGCCATGATATAGGGGACCAATAAATGAAGCTTATTTCAATTAATAAGCTCAATTATGTATCAAACACACCATATGCATCTACATCCCGTACCAATTTTATAATCAAACCAAGTTATAAGGTAAAACCTCCCAAGCCTAAAAAAGAAACAACCACCATGGTTAATGCAATTTCATAGTATCCTAATCATCTTTTCTTATATGATGTACCAATGAGAAAATCAACATGCTTACATGAGTCTCCTACTGCATTACTCTCATGGATAGTAAAGTGTCATATTATATCTCTCCGTCATCCTATATAGGTTGATATGAATAGACCTATACCCAAAGGATATGAGGTAAATGCTTATTATGATGTCGTGAAGGATAATGAAATTATAATAATAGATGTTTTACCTTGAATCATAAGATCCAAGACCTTATTGATGACCAAAATATTATATTTTATGATCCTCCCAAGGAATTTGGTTCTCAACCTAGTGATCACCAGAAACATAAAATATTTTATAATACTTTACAATACCATTATAAGAAGGAAACAGAGGTTAAAATGGTATATGATACACATCCACCTACATCACATTATAGGCACTGATTTGATGTGATTATTGATACTTATACATAATATATAATTACTATGGTTTAAATACCTTTTATTACTTTCTATGACATTAAGACTATGGAGAATGACTATGATATTCAATATTTATGCATTTGAGCATTCCTTGATCACCAAACTATACAAAATGTTATGATTGATAATGATGAAGTAGAAAATTTTTGAACCATGACATTACTTGTGCATCTGGATTATACTCATCACAATTTTTATCCTTTTACTAGATCAATTAAAGAATTTAATGGGTTATTTGAGAGATTGGCATACCTTAATAGGTTAATCCTACACATGTGTTTACTACCATTTTGGTTATAACTTATACATGAATCTTTAATATATTATTAATAAGACCTTATATCCATAAACTTTGAGTAGTAATTTCTATAATACATGGGTGTGTTAAATACATTAATGCCAATCATGGAATTATAGTTTCTAAAATCCCATGTGATCATCCTTTTGAACAATAAAAATGTATACTCAAGAAACTAATTATAAAACCTACTAGGTTTAATCCACTATAAAAGGGTATGCAATAGGCAATACCATTTACTAGGTCACCAACACTTGAGATACCATTACATCAAATACATATAATGGATTCTAAAATATCCTCATATTTTATTACACACCATATTAAGACATATATAACACCTAAAAATGTTTATAGTATTACTTTTAGAAATAAACCATAGATAACCTAGGTATGGGTTATACTAACCCTTATTCCTTCTCTTTTTACTTCATGACCTCAGAGTCCTATCATACATACATAGAGCATCATATACACTACCATGATAGATATTGCACCTACACAAGATCCTTGTTAGTACCACCAATTCCTTGCACCATGTTCTAATTGGGGAAATACATATGACCATTATTTGTATGGGATCATAGGATGACCTTTCTTGTTTAAATATTCTAAAAATATCAATTAAAAATACTTCAAAAATACAAAGACATTTCCATTACTTACATACTCTATTGGATCCTTGGAATCTATTTGTTAGTTTCATGTTTATGGATGTCATGAGTTAATCTTACATATACATGTTTGTCATGATTTTACTTGAGTATGATACAAGCATACACAGTAACATGATCTATTCCTACTTTTAAGGTTGGGCCTTCCCTCTACTCATGTCATGTGGACATTGGGGGAATCCACTCCATTTATCATGATACACACAGTTTATATAATTATATGGTCTATTAATTATCATGTTTGAAATCTTATGTACTTACACATACCTTTATCCATGTTTCTATCTTATATAAGGTACTTGATATGCTATGCACTTGACATTTTTTCTAGAATATTTTATCCATAGGCTATAATGATATGTTTATGTTAGTTTTTTATGCTTTCCTTTATGTACTTACTTGAATTTATTTACTTGTTATTATCTTGTTCAATCATTTAAATATGCTCTTTTTTTGCAGCCCCCATGCATATGTGTACTTTTAAAAAAAATTAAATTTGTCATTATTTATTATTTGGAAATTTTAATATGTCATCCTTGTTTTTTGGATCTTTGATTAACTCATGACCTTTATATTATGTAACATTTAAACATTCCCCTTGTTTTTTATCTCCTAAGACCATTATATGTTTACTTGATTTTGAGTGATCTTGTGTGTGTTCTCATTTTATTGTTGATCTTATATTATTACTATCTAGATGTTGCCATAGTATTTATCATGCATATTAGTCCTTCATGATATCACATTATTATATTCACTTTAATGTTTTATTTACCTAGACATGTTATTTATTCTACATGGTTCCATTCATATATTATATAATTGAATTTTCCTTTTGAGGTGAGGTAACAACCAGTTTATATTCTTCACTCAAATAAATGAGGGATAATATTAGTATGGGAATAATTTGGAAAAATGTTATACATATTTATTCATATTTGGAATAATTTTTAAATTCAGTGGTTGCATGATTTGGAAGCATGTTTTCCAAATTTATTTAATATTTGGCACAGTATTTACATTTAGTTGAGGCATGCGTTGGAAGCATGTTCTCTAGAAATATTTAGTATTTTGCACACCCAAATTACTTTGGGTCATGTTTTGGAAACACTTACTCCACATTGGCACTTATTTTAGTTTTTATATTTCCCCATATATAGTCAAGGCATGATTTAGAAGCATGCTCTCTAGACTTAAAATTTTTAAATTGGCCAAAACACATAGTTACATGATTTGGATTCACATTTATGAAAGAATTATATACGTTAGTACCATTTTTATAGCTATTTTCATAATGATACATATCTAGTGTAAATATTCTATGCAATATGTGTTTAATATTACAAAATCCAAATTGGTTTTATATTTCAAAACACTCTCAGGGACTGTCACCACCCACCAAGATGGAATTTTACAAATTGTATTGATCTAATATAAAACATTAGTTGGTTCATGTTTGGTATGGTTGAGGTCATTAAATCACTCAATATTTCCAAGTTTTTAGGTTGGATTTGATTGTAACATCCAACGTCACTAGTTTTGATAGTATGAGTTGCCTTTGTTCACTCATGCTCACTAGGTTATAAGTATGATTGGCTTACATGATTGAGATAATCTCAAATATTATGTGACAACTCACCTTTTATCCAAGTTTGGGGACATGTTCATTAATATCTCTATATATCTCCTTATATATATTCACTTTATATATCCACTTTATATATTTGTATATATATGTCCTAATATCATATTTAGAGCATTAAAATGATACATCTTTCAAATCAACTTGCCAATAAATAAGGTAGTTAAACAAATACACATGTGTACTCATAAACCTTGATAATTAAATATAAATATTTTTAATAATTTAAAATTCATATTATATGGAATTATTTTATACTATAACATGATCTTGGTTTCATATCATTTATCGATAAAGCACTCAGGTTGGACTCAA